>JBBPDE010000011.1:13075847-13105122 GCA_037974605.1 Nannopetersius ansorgii | reverse complement strand
TGCGCTCTCTCTCTCTCTCTCTCTCTCTCTCTCTCTCTCTCTCTCTCTCTCTCTCTCTCTCTCTTTCTACTTCTTTCTCTCCTTGCAAAGTTGTTTAGAGTTATCATTTGGTGATGTCCAAAAGCCTAGCATATTTTCTGTTGATTGTTTTCTGACCCCCTCGACATACACTTAGCATCATGCAGGCCTGGTTGTGGAAACCTAGGTGCAAGTGTTGCTCATAGATTGCCTTTAGTTACTCTGTAACCATGGTGACCCACAGAGCCTCTAAGGTCATTCCAAGTGCGGGTCAGTGGGATTGTCTTGGAGAGAGCAGCCGTTCAGAAACCGGATCCATTTTCCCTGAATTCTATCCAGTCTGACTACCCTCTTCAGTACAGATTCTCATGTAAACTCAAAGTAACTGAGAAGAGCTATGGGTGGATTCACTTGCACACAATGAGCCCTCCAGCCTAATAGAGCCCAAGTTAGTGTGCAGCAGTTTTAGATTTATTCCTTGTTTTAAGTTACACGTGTCAGCATTTTCACATATTTTGCCGTTTTTATGGCATTGCTGGTGTTCCACTTTAATGCATGTTCTTCAGGATCCGAATGTTTGTTTGATTTCGACTTCCTCTCCCGAGGCCCATATCAACATTTATTGAATTTTGCTTTATATTGAAAATGTTACTGTAATACAATGGTTAGCATTGTCTCTGACTGGGCCAAACAGTTCACAGAAAAGCATAACACTTGGTGTGAATAGGCTAGGCTTGTAACACATTTAACAAAGTGATCTTTCTGGCAGAAGACTGTTATAAAAGTAGAAATAGTTTTGTGTGTGTAGGTGTGTGTGTGTGTGTGTGTGTGTGTGTGTGTGTGTGTGTCTGTGTGTGTGTGTGTAGCAGCAGCAGGCCTGTGTAGCATGAAAGGCCTGGTCCAAGGCCAGCATTTTCCACCCTGCTCTAATTGAATTCATCTGCACGCGGCTTCATAATAATTAGTGGTTTTCTCCTACTCTGCTCCTGAGTTAGAGTAATGGCAAACCTCTGCTTTTATTGCTTTCTGGTTTGGCATAGCTGGACCAGTGCTGAGAAATGTGTAGCTCATCACCGCTCATATGCTGCAGAGCACAGAGCTTTTTTAAAGATGGAGACACGCTTTTCTTAACCGATAGTTTTCTTATACTCACATGTCAACATCCTTCAGCATCCTATATGGACTAGCTGGAGATGAAAAAAAAAATATATATATATATATTTTTTTGTAGTACAATGAGAACTTTTTATGATGTATCACATCTGTAAAATAGGTCAAACAAATAAAAAGGAATAAACTAAACAATTATAAACCATGCACACCCTTCCATGCACAGATATCCAAAGGAAAACACAAAATTAAAAAAACTTTGGCAAAAAACAAAGTATATATTTTTTAAACAGGGTGAATCCACTGAAAGCTAAATGGAGACAAATTAATATATATTTATTAATTTGCTTACATTTTTTTCATCATGATGAATCGCATGTTCAATAATACAGTAATGTATTGTGTGCTTTTAAAAGTGCTTTTAAAACATTGTGTGATTTTAAAAGTACGGCGAGGTAGATACATAGGTATTTTAAATGAATTCATATTTATGCATGCATTTTCTTTATACATGGGCACTTTTGACAGATATCTCTCACTGACAGATCTACTCAACTGCAGTGTCAAGCAAAGCCTCAGCCAAACACTTAGTGTCTTTTGTTTCAGCCATAATACACAGAATAAGGAGAAGGGTCAAAAACAGACAGGGTGATCTATCAGCCATCCATCATGTTTATATAACCCTGGATCTGTGTGTATTTTCTGCCCAGTGATGTGTATAGAGGGGCCTGACCCATGCTGAACCTGTGGCTACTGAGCCCAAAAGCAGGGTAAATAACGTCTCCGGTATACACTCGCTTTTATGGAGGGTGATTCATCATACGATATTATGAGTTGTATTGACACCTGCGTACCCCCGCCGGGCCTTTGTGCAGCGCGTGGTGTAACGTGCGGGGCCGTATAGATTACAGTCATCACCATGGCGTCACCTTACAGCTGCATGGCCATCCTTTCCCAGCATGCCGTGGGGCTGGGTGCTGTCGAGCCGTCTGCAACCTGAGAACAAGCGTCTAGACTTCAGACGCTCAACAGAGCCCACTCACTGTGCAGACGCGTTCTTTTCTCTGTTTTCTCTTTTCTCTCACCCTTCTGTTTATGCTTGCTTTCTTTCTTTAACCCCCCCCTCGGCTTTTTTCCTCAATATTGGTTTACTCATCCCACATCTCATATTCTCTCTCTTTTTGTTTCTTCCTCAGAGGCGCTTGACATGCCCTCATTGGCTTTTAACTCTTAGATGTCAAGTCATTATTGTCATTATTGTCATATTATTAAAATTACAAAATAACAAAACTAATTACCTAATAATTTTAAATGACTTAATTGATTATGTAATCAATTACAAATTAGGTTTGAGTCTGTGCATTTCATTTTTTGCCTTTAGATATATGGTGAGTATTAAAGCCATAATATCCTTAAACAAATATGAGAATGACTGAAATTTTTGAATCTCTCTTTTGAAAAAACGTGGTACTCATGAAATGTAAAATTGCGCCCTGATTTCGATATCACCAGCCATAACAGCAAATTCTTTGGGTCTAATAGCATACAGATGGAAATGACTGAACTTCACGATGCCCCATTCTTTAATGTAGTGATAAGATTTTTATTAGTAAAACACTGAATCCTGAAGAAAAAGTATTTTTTCAGTCACATTTCATGCTAGCTTATAAGCTTCCTTATAGTCAAGTCAGTGGTTTGGAAGCTTGTGTATGCATATACGCAAAGGACATTGCTGTTGGTGTCTTGACAACTGTTTGAGCGTACCTCATTTACAATAACCATCTGTGCACATGAGGGCCTTATAGCGGCAGTGGGAAAATGTTGGCCCAAATCACCACTTATGATTTGTAGCCTGGGGTCCCATGTTTAATCTGTGTATACGATCCCACAAGCCTTTCGTCGCCAGCGTAACGTGTGACGTACGACGTGGGGGCTGTACATGCATGTAACATATGACACAGACACACGGGAAGAAGCACAGGCTTTAAAGTGGCGGCTCTGGGACTGCAGCGATTATGGATAATGGACGGTTTCCTCTGATAAGCCCAGGCACCAGAGGAGCTCTTAAACACTGCTTATGTAATCCATCCAACGAGGAGACACCAAGGAAGTGAGATGGGATCATGCCCTTTAAAACATTTCCATGACAACCCGAGAGACATTTATGTCTGAGTGGAAAGGTCAGTTTTTCTCAGTGAAAGTAGAAAGTCTTGCACTTACAAGTCTTAAGACATTTTTTGATTGTTAATCTGCCCATGATTCACCCACAAATATATTCTTTTGCGGCTGATCTAGCTTTACAGAATACTGTTAAAATGTTCAATTAACCTCATGATTGAATGAAAATGCTTGGCACAACTCTAAATACTCATATTTAGTGTGTTATTCGTTTCCAGTGTTATTTATTTTATATGCTTATGAAAAGGCACAATGTTAGGACAGATCAGAGATAGATTTCTGGCCAATTGTGTAATTACACAGGTCAGTTTTTTCAGTGACATCAACTTTTTGAATTATGAGTAATATTAGATTTGCAATAGACTTGCATGTGTTTTTTTTATTAAACACAGGTATCAATCAAGTAACTGTTTCAATATTTTCAGTGTGAAGTCAGCCAGGCGCACACTGTGGCATAGATACAGTATAATGATCAGTGTCAGTCAGCTACCACTGTTTCTTCTAAAACGCTCAGCAGATGATTATTATGTGGTAATTATAACAACTATCATGCAATGTCTAACTATTTTCATCACAAAAACTGTACGTGCAGGAAATCAACATGAAAAACACCACAAAACTCACATAAACTGATCTCTGATGATTTTGACCTGTTGTGTTATAATTGTCGCCGATGTTAATGTTATACATGGGAATGTTAAGAAGAATTGTACGTAAATTTGACTCAATATTTCAGCAACGTTTGTGTCACTGATTAACCGTATGAACGGTTGAGTCACAACATTGTTATAATGGCATGGTTGTTCAACCAAGCCCATTTGGAACTTTTAACCCATACACACTTGGGAGAATAACAGATGAATTCACACATGTAAACACACACACACACACACACACACACACAAACCCAAACACCTGCTCCAGACTGAGGACCCTGTGTTTCATTAGCAATTCTCCCCAAGGGCTTCTCCTCCTCTTATACTCTCTTGCTACCTTTATGCATTCTGGGAAAAAGCCTATAGCCGTACTTCTGGGACTGATCACTGATCAAAATCTTATTTGGCTTCATCAAATGTTAGCATGCTTATCTAGCCCCCACACACAGCTGTTCACGAGCGCTAACTTGGCTAAGACGCTAACGCCACAGTGCACCTCTGTGATCTGGTGGTGATATGGACAGATGGCACTAAAACTCCAGAAGCGACTCGGGCCCTAAGCGTCCTCTAAAAGCTTGCTAGCACTGGGCTAATTGCTGACCCTGAGTTTGGTTGTTTGGTTGTTTGGTCTTGCTGTTGTTATTTAGTTGACACTGGCAAATCAGAGTGACATTTGGACAAGCTGTCCCTCTGTAAGCAAGATAAGTCTTGATAAGACATGAAATTTCATGCTGCAGGAATAAAATTTAAAATATAAAGTAGCATGACATTACCAAAGCCTCATAATACTTATTCGGCTGTTAATGTATTTACAGAGACTTGCATCACTTTTGTTGTGGGATTATTTCATGACAAATTTACCTGTAAATCTATCTATATACATTAATGTTTGTTATAAGGTTTATTTGAGTGATACCACTTGTTACAGCAGCTGTAGAATGTTTGTTATAATACAGTATTTTTGTCCAGTAGGCAATTTCTGTATTGCCAAGTAACCAAAGACATAGATCAGAAATGCTTTCTGTGGTCTTTTGCTGTCCAATTACTGAAGTGCTGTTAAAAGGTAGCAGGCCATTTCATAATAGTATCCGAGAACAGACCTCGAGTGAACTGTCTCGCTATTTTCCAGGGCATGTGGCCTTGAACTTAAGTTTATGACTCAACATTAATCGCAACACAAGAGAGGGCTTTTCACCACATATTGTGTGTGTGTTTTTTTAGTGTGTGAGGGTCAACCAAAACAGGACGAAGAAAAGCCGGCCACTGAAACAGTCTGATAGCTGACCTCGACTTTGACCCAAAGCCATTGTTTTCTGGCTTTAGCTCACACACACACACACACACACACACACACACACACACACACACAAAGTTGGCAGTGATACTGATGGAGGTGGATATCCGCCCACTAACAGTGTGGAACTGAATCACTCAAGTAAAATGCTTCACTTTGCTGCTATTTGAAGTGAAATTGTATGTCATTTCAGTACAGATTCAGTACAAATAGAACGGTTTTCTGACACCACAAATTCTCCTCACATTTTCTATATCTTCTCTGTTAGCTATTCAACACGCCGCACTGCATCTGTGATTTATAATTTCACTCACAAAATCTGGCCTTCTGAGCTAGCAGTAAAATTACAATACGTTCCTGTTCACCGCCTGGGCTTGTACGCACTCTCCTAATTTATGTGGCTTTCACTCGGGGAAATGGATATTTTAGCCACCTGAACCTCTCCAGGTCAGCGCTAAAGCATCTTTGAAGTAAATATAGGAAATCAATTATTCACCTTCCTAGATGTATTGCGATGGAAATTGATTCAGTTTGGGCATGGCACAGGTGCTTTCCAGAAATGGCCGGCTCTATTGACTGAGAATAAGTGGCACTGAATATTCAGAGAGTGAATCTACCTGATTAAAGCTTGTAAATAGGCTGAGCATCTGACAGTACCGCAGGCGGGCAAGAAAGGAGTGCAATATTTTCCGCCATGCATTAGCAAAATGGAAAGTTCGATGAAGTGTCAAGTTTTGGCTTTGTGACGTTTTATGCGGGGAACTGATTGTACGTGCTTTGCTGAGGTGTTTCAGTTTGTTCGCGGAGCGCATTATACATTTGAGCTTATACCAGCCTCATTCATACAGTTTCTGTGCATGTGTGTAGGTACATGTATGCTCATACTTTTGGATGCATTCTTTTTCTCCATCCACACCCATCTTTTCAAAGACATCTGCGTCACACTTTTAGAGGTCAGAACAACTAGAGAAAAAAGTAACATATTTGACCACGATGACCAAAGCTGCCTCCAAACAGCATGACCATGCTTCATTCAACCCATCTGCTTTAAACAAGTCCTAGCAGCCTAGATGACAAAGCGCATGCAGCAGATGGAATGCATGCCCCTATTCCCATACAGAAGCATTTTGCCACCAATGAATGATGTCCATGTGACCCAGTCTCTAGTTTAAACTAACCTCTTCTTTTTGCTTCCGTAGCAGTTAATGATTACCCCACTAATGTTGTTGCATGCTACATATAACATTTGCTCTTTGTACGTTTAGCTTTTCCATGCAAGTTAGACCCAGATTTAACCTACTGTTTCACTAAAAGAAGTTTAACCATTTGAATTTAAAAAGCCTAGATTAAAAAGGACTATCCGAAATGATTGAGTGTAATCTATTTTATAAATCCAGCATAATATGGAGTTGTAGTTTTGGGTACAGCCTGCTCCTGGCCTTGTTGCATGCTTAATGTGTGTGTGTGTTAGTAACGTTGTGCTGGCCCCGTTGTCTGACTGAGAGGTGTTTGATTGACAGCTGAGGATTTGTGACTGGCCCGTGAATCAAAACGTCAGGTCTTATGGCTCAGAGGAGGCTTTGGGGATTTCTTGGCAAAGGTAAACGTTTCCTTTATTTTCAACACACCTCTCCATCAAGTCTCTCCTATGTCTTTTCTTTCACTTTTTCTTCATTATTTTTGTATTTATAGTGGTGCTCTCCATGCCCTTCCCAAATCCAGTTGATCTGTCCATGCTTCACCAGCAAATGCATACTTTCTGAGCAACTGTCAGACAAGCTTTACAGAACTTTGGCATAGTCGGTGTAATGAGAAGTTGTTTTTTTTGTCAAAACCATTACGTTATCCTTATTGGATCACTATGTAAAGGCTTTGGTGTTTAAAATGCTAAGATACTGACCTGGATTAGTTATGTCTAAATGAAATTAGACAGAATTTTGAAATGACAGAATTTTCTGCCAGGCTAACCTTACAGCAAGCTATACATAATTAAACACAACAGCACAGACGATGCACAATCAAACTAAACATAATTTGAAATGTATAGTGTACTCTGAGTTTTTAAGTTGTGAGTAGATTTGTGCACTACAACTACATGTAATAGCTTGCCAGCATTCAGTTTAGCTCTTGCAACAGTTGCCACGAAAGAATACATTTGTGGGTGAAACACAAATATGTCAATTCAGTACTCTCATACTGTTTTACAACGTGATACACCAATATGTTGCTTTTTTTTATAATAGTTGGATTTTCTTCTTTAGTTTAATATGCAACTTCTGTCACTAACTGAAGGTTTCTGGCATAATTGACAGAGAACATTACAATAAATGTTATGCTATTTAATTATATCAGTGCTGCATCATCTTTAGTACTGCTGGTTCCTATGTTTTGTGGCATCTAGTGGCTGCAGTTTCACTGAACAGACTTTTAACAGGTATCACATTCATAACTGCAGAAGGACTTTTCATAGCTTTTCGGAGCTATTTACCACATGATAATTATAATATAATATAATTATAATACTATACTACCAGTTATATGGAAAGCATTGTCTAATTATATACACTTCAATTCAGCAGGGTTTGAAGGACTTGAATGTTAAACACAAAGGTACAAACATTTTTTTTATAAAACAGAAAGTTATATTTTGCTTAACTGGTAAAGACAGTGTGACTCAGCACGTTTGTTCAGGAGCCAAATGTAGGTCATGTCCTCATTGTATCATGGAACCTTGCCCATTTTGAATTGCAAGAAGTGGGTGCCAAAGACATGACTTGAGTATTTACACTGTTGTTGGAGCTGTAAATCACCTCCTTATGAGACTTTGTCCAATCTATCAGAGGTGTATGGGCCAAAGTTCTATAAAACTCTTTGAACTCTATTGAGTATCGTGTGTCAGTGTATGCAACTGAAGTTCTTCAGCATGCCTTTCGCCAACTCTCTTGGTTGATTAGCGCTCAGGAATGAGGACCATGGAATTCCTAGAAACAGAAATAGCTTCTAGTGAAATTCCTGTTTATGAAGGCACTGATGGTTAATGCTTATATTTCCCAGAAACAACAACAGTAACAGAGGCGGTTGCTTATACCATAACTCTAGACATACTTTTCAGATGACAAGCATCTGTTTTTGGCTTACCAAAGCAGCAGGCTGCATATTTCTAAAGGTCAGCTTAGCTGTTCTGAACCCCAACAGCCTTAATATGTAGCTGTTCTGTGTTTTATCACCTCCCACTGAAATGATCTTCTCAGTCCGCATGGGCATACATTTCATAAAACGATTCAAATTTTAATTTCCTGAAGACAGTATCTGCAGAAATGATTTTTAACAAAATATTGTGTAATTTATTGTTGATTGTTAATTTATTGGAGATTGTTGCTTTCAGTTTCGCAACCTACTTTCCTGCCTTTTAATTGATTTTGTTATTGTACACTGTGAATATCTTTGACATCTTCATGATAACTAGATAAAGATATTTAGCAAATTGTCTATCATAAGTTTTTATCTTGGTCACTGTTTTGCTCTTTATGTCAGTGCTGGCTAATAGTGTGTGTGCATCCACAAATTTTTTGGTATGCATGATTGGAATCATAGTATTTTCAGATAGTGGCTTAAAACAATTGACATTTGACATGTTTTTCAAACCAATTTGATAATTATTTACTGGAGGAGTGATCCATTTCCACAACACTGGGCTACTGCACAGTGTACATCGATAGAAATATTCATTCGTTTGCTACAAAAACAGGTTTTGTTGTGTATTTCTCTGTCATGCTGGTCCAGTTACATTTTTATAAACGTTATGTATCTGAAATGACACCAGCAAGTGTGTGAACAAATACATAAAAAATGTCCATATTGATTCACAGTCCATATAGTGGTACCTCTATTCATTTTGTTTATTTCAGAATGTTTTACCGCATAGCAACATGTTGAAGGTATTTGCACTCTATCTTTCACTCTCTCTTCCCTTCTCTTTTTCCTTTAGCTGAGTATCTCTCTCTCTCAGTCCCTCTCCTCAGCCCTGGAACAAAAATCCTTGCTCAGCGCTTCCTCTCAGCACTTATTCTGTGGTGGGTCAGAGCAGCACGCTCAGGCTTCCTCTGTGGTCGCCACGGTTACTGGGCCTCTCTCTCCAATCCTATCCCCTTTTTTAGCCTCCTAAAACACCAGTGGAGGTACAGAGAGGAATGCATTCCATCACTATCTTGCAATTTTCTGATCAATGTTTAACAACGACCCCGGTCGACTTTATAAGACCAGTTTCCTGGTCCAAAATCCTCTTTAAGCAGAAAACAGTCTGACATAGTCGAAAGCTAACATAGTTTTGTGAGCCAGGCTCTGGCTGATTGGGCCGCTGTATGTAAATGTAATTTGTTGCTTGCATGCGGATGGGGCTGCATTGGCGGAGACTTGTGCATGTCGGCCCATGGCTCAACCCAAATTGAATTGCAGCCAGTCTTGCTTATTGCCATCCTGGAGGAAATGGGGTCAGCAATCCATTAAGATGCCATTAGATAATCTAATTTAGGGCCTGATCCCCAAACGAAGCACGCTGTTAGCTTACCCCCACAGCCTGGTGAGTTTTGCAGGGAAGGAGAGCAGGATGGAGGGGTGGTTAGTGAGAGGGGTTCTGCGACAGTGCAGAATTTGATAAGGGAGATGAAGCGTGAGGAAAGTTGTTTGTTCCCCTTCTCCCCCATCCTCCATAACCCCCTGTAACCCCCTTGTGGTCGGGAGCTGTCACGTCTTAAGCCGTCTGGTATCCAGGGGAAACCAGACATTAGGTAATGCCAGACTGAACTTGAAATTGTTAAAGAAGGGGTGGCACCCCACTAGCCCTGGCGATCAATCGGCCAGGAAACGGCACTAATGGCACTCAGCACAGGGTCGAGGCTGGGCTTTGGGGACAGAGAGCCATGGGAGGATTGAGCAGTTGAGGACCATCTGCACCTCCCAGAAAGTAATCCATTACTGCTGGGCTCTCCTGTGTTACTCGTGGAGTGAGTGGTATGTAACAAAGGGGGACTGAGATAGAGAGAGACAGAAAAGGGATAAAAACTAACAAAGCTAGCTTAAGAAAAAAAGTCCAAAGCCAAATCACTGCTGAGTGTTTCCCTCCACTGTGCTCTCTTTGTTCAGGAAGGTAGGAAAAACTTAATCTCTCATTTCCTGTCAGATGATTTCTGGCAGGTCAGAGAGAAAAAGAAAGAAAAAGAGAGGGAGAGTAAAAAACAAAACAGTAGAAGGACGAGCCTTAAAGTAGAGAGTGAGTGATAAGAGTGGAGGAAAGCATTAAAAAACCCAATCAAATTAAAATGTATGTGTCAGTTCCTCATGAGTAAAACACATCAACACTATTTGGTTTTTTAATTCTTTTACTTTTGGCAGTCATTATGTTATTAATGTGGATATCATGTACACATTTGAATGAAGAAATGATGCTGCATTCCTCTTTTTAGCCCCTGATTCAAGATACACTGAGTTTCTCGTGTGAAGCAAATTTTCATTTCTTTAGTTCTTTCTTCCTTTGTTGTCTTCTCCTGTTCGGTTTCGCCCAGCCTTCCTTTCACTCTGCTTCTGCCTCACGCTTTTTAAAGTGCAACCGTGTTTGTGGTGCTGCAATCATAAACTTTGGCCCTATTGTTTTAAGTGAAGTCTGAGCCCCCTTAGCTGTGGGTGATTTGTATAAAATGCAGACTGAATCATTAGCCGCATTCATGGCCGTAGTCAGGCATGTCACTCCAGGCAGCCCGAAGAATAAAGTCAGTGTTCTACATCCGCCGAGTCCCTGACGCCTTCACCAGCCATCAGCTTGAGCCCCTCATGTCCTTTTTAGAAAACAAACAAACCCCCAAAGAAAACTCCCTTATACCCCCCCCTCACTCCACGTCCACCACAGCTGATCCACTGAAGCTATGCACCTGCATTTTAGAGGTCTCAGGGAGAAGTCGCTCAGTTTCTTCTATTTACTGTTGCCTTCCTTCAAACAACACACTATGTCCTTTCTTGCCCACCCCACCTCTACCGCCCACACCCGGCCAGTCCTGTCCCTTTTTCTTTTCTTTTTTTCATGGGGGAAAAAGTAAAAGAGAAGGAGAAAATAACAAAGAGGTGGCTGTGTGCACCGGGCACTGTTGAAAGAAGCAGGAGCACGGTCTGTAATCTGCAAACAGAAAGCGCCGATTGTGTGAGACAGGTATTTAGGAGAGAGAGGGAGACGGAAAAAGAGGAGGAGGAGGTTTGGGGGGGGGGGTACTGGTTTCTGGCCTGCCTAATTATTCGACACATGTACGTACCATTCAAACCCCCGCTATCCTCCCCTCAGGGAACAACATGCTGTTTGTGCACCCCAGTGCTTTCGCATTCAAGGCCTGTGCCGCCGTTTGCAATTAACAGTCCTGTGTTGTTGTGCGTGCTAGCATGCTAGCCGAATGCGGATGGGAAAGTACGGTACACAATCAACCCCTGACTTAACCCTATTGATCAGAGAGTGGGTGTCAGCCCCTGGGGGATTGAGATGGGTGCAGGCGCTCCGGGGGACTCCCTGTCTCCTTCTCCCTCCACTCACTAAGGAAGCTTTGTTTCTGTGGGTTTCCTGTGCCCCCAGTGCTATCCGTTGTCAAGGGGTGGGGAGTGAAGCCGTTTACACAGACTGTGGGAAAAAATAATCAAATTAAAGCTGGTAATCAGCCTGCACTATTATAAATAAAATATGCAATTCAATGCATAGTGCCTCCTAATTATAAACATGAAGATGTAGATTTATAGAGATGTTCATGTTGTCCCCAGTTGAACCTGCTGATGCTTGGAGAAACTCAATGATCTAGAAAAAAATTCTATTTTGCAAAAATATAATGACCAAATATATTGACTGCAGCATGACTTTTAGTATATTACAACAGTGGGAAACTTGGATAACCATCAACCTGTATTTTTTTTGGAATATGTGATTGCTTTTTTAACCGTTTCTCTTATATGTTATCTAACAATTGACATTCAGTCAGAATGCTTGTACCTCGTATTATTAGTTGTTGTAATTATAAGTCTGCATTATCTGTATTGTGGAGGGCAATATGGCAGTATATTGCACAGCCCAACTTTCTAAATGTACAACCCTGAAATATTTTGACAAACACATTAGTGTTAATTATATGATGTGCTTTCACATGCAGATTTCTTTCCAGTTCTGAACGAATTCAATTTTGGTATTTAAAGCATAATGACAATACTTTTGCTATCCCAAAGTAATGACTGTTGAGAATTTTTTTTTTTTCTAATGGTTTATTCATCACAATATTTTGTGCAAGTGAGCATGTGAGTATTTTTCAGTTATTAGTATGTTTTCTAGTATTGCATTGTAATTTAAAAAAATCTTTGTCTCTTGTGTGTCCACAGTCCTGGTACCTGGGCGAGCATAATTCCATTCCAAGTGTCGAACGGGACTCAGATTCTGCCAACAAATGTCCAGAATTACAGCATAAACATCATTGGTGAGCCCCTTCTTCAAGCAGAGACAAGCAACTGACCGAGCGGGGGCCGAGCCTAGATTCTGGAGTGGCAGGTCCGTGGACAAACCAGCAAGCAGCACTTATACAATCGCCATTGACTTTTATCCCACCCACTGAAGGACTTTGGCCTAGAACAGAGGAGTGGGCTGGGTCAAAGCTGGCACGAGCCTCTCCATGCCAGTCAGTCATTGTGTGAGGAGGCCCCTCAACTGACATACTGTGATATTTACCGTAAAAAAAAAAATTAGATGCCTTAATGTTTTTGCATGACACGCTAGACTCTCGTAGTGTTTTCTCTCATTCTTACGTCACAATTTCTAGTCTTGATTTTCGAGCAGGTGTAGAAGGAGAGGCACACAAGGGCTGGCTGGCTGGACGTTTTTGGAAAAGCAGGCTCCGTTCCCGACAAACGCATCAAACAAGGCTCAAGCTATTCATTACATATCTATAGGAACAATTTTTTTCAGCGATACTAAGGTTTCTGTTTTTCTTTTACCCTCTAAATTTCAGTTTCCATGATCAAAAGTCACCTTCGGGTATCTGTAATCCTGTCAGTCTTTGATTTGTATTTCCTTTAAAGGTAAAGGTTAACTTTACTCTCTTAAGAGTTAAAAACTCTGAGAACCTTTTTTTCAGTGAAAGAAAAAGACCTGTATTACTAGGTTAGGAAAAAAAAAAACTACCCCGTTCATTTTTTGATATATCCTGGAAAGGATTTTCAAAAAATGAAGAAAAAAAAAGAAAGAAAATATCTCATATGAGGCAAGTGCAATTTAAATGATTTTTTTTTACTGAAGGGAAGCTATCATAGTCTGTCTGCCCTAGGACTCTAAAGTAAAGGGGAGTAAAAGTTTTAAGTAAACTTTTAAATCATAAAAATACAATTTAAAATTGCATCCTCAAATATGACAATGGGGGATAGTCGAGGGTGGAAAAGTGTGATTGACAGTGAACGTTTACCAGAGCGGAACTGAACACGAACAAAACAGCACTTATCTTGAGCCGTACCTGAGCACTTGGGTAGCTTTTTGTTTTAATTTATTTTGTGAAATGACAAACAGAAACTTAAAAAGGTGAAAAGACACAAATACACAGCGTGTATAAAATGGCTTATTTTTGATGTAGTACCCACCAGTTTAGTGCGCATTTCCATTTGGGCCATTAGCTTATAAAGCTACTGTTTACAATGTGATATTACAAGAAACATGGGGAACGCAGGCTGGTGAAGTAATTTAAGAGAAAATGTGTGTGTGGGCGTGTGCGTGTGTGTGTGTGTGTGTGTGTGTGTGTGTGTGTGTGTGTATGTGTTTGTGTATGTGTGTGTGTGTGTGTGTGTGTTATGTGTAAAATCTGCACTCAGTTAAACACTAACCTGCAGGGTGAGGCTAGGTCTCATGGTGCTTCTATTATGCCCAGTTTGGTGGATCCCAAGAGTTGCAGTCCCATAAATCCACAATTGTTCACGGCAGTCCCAACGACATCGCCTCTCCAATCAGATATATTTATATAACTAATCTTTCCAATAATCTTAATTTGCACGAAGATATATAGTCCACATTACGTGCCTTGCCTTTGAATATAGACATCACTACACTTGTTTTTGCTGCATTTATTACCGTTTTAGAAAAAAAAAAATAACATTTTTATGATAAGAAATATTTTGTACTCTGGATAAATTTGTGACATTGTTGATTTTTAGCTCCATTTACTACTTTATCTCACACTTACAGTGCATATCAAGGCTGTGTATAGTTGCCGTTCTAAAGTTTATAATCAACCAGCATTATTTTTCAGTATTTTGATGTTTTTGTTTTTGTTTTTTCCATCTTCCAGTCATTATTGGGGAGGGAGGGGTCCAGAATTATAAAAATTATGCAATACCAAGTTTTGCCTATGTAGGTAGTGCTTTTAGCTTTGTTGATTATTAGAAGCTAGTATGGAGATACAAATAGTGTAAACATTTATTTTGTTGATGTTGTCATGGTTAATGTTGTTGTTGTTGTTGATGTTGTTGTTATTTTCCTTTTTTTTTAATTGACCAAAGTGGGAACTGCATCCTATGCAGTGTATGACAAGGTCTTTTTTTTTCTTTCTCTTGAGTGTACTGAAAGACGGAGAGGCGTGTGTAAGGGTTGTTTTGTTTCGTATTCTCTGCGAGGGGGGTAATTCTTTTTCTACACTTTGTAGCATGTCTGCAAAGGATGCACCATTTGGTCTAATATGGCTGCAAAGTCACTGATCTGTCTACTGTGACTAACCTACACCTTCTTCAAACTTCACACCTGGGGTGCTAGCCTGACTCCTGAAAGAAGTTCATGTCCATAGGAGAGAAAGCTTGGCTTGAGAGCGACAATCAGCAATGAAGTTCAGATCGAAGCACACATTTCCAAACGTGGATGTGTCACTGAGGCACACGTCGCTGAGATCAATCCAATTTGTCTTGAGATAAACTACTTTTGTGCAATGAGGACGGTTCATTTTATCTGTGAGCTACGCATCGCCTGTCACTCTGAAGGCGACCAAGACCTTTTAACATGAGTCCCATCTTGTTTCATCAACACACTCTCGTTTTTCTTTATTGTCGGTACTGTGTCTTGAAAGCTATGAAGAGTAACCTATATGTGAAGCATTGGTTCTGCATATTATAAGTAGCAATACGCAATTTCAAAGTAGATGCCTTAAATTTTTATGAAAAAAAAGTGGCTTATTGTAAAATGCGTTACAATCACACACGCTGCACTGCGTGATAAACCCTCTCACAATCAGAAAAATGAATTTGCTATTGTTTTGTTATCTTGGAAATATTCCCAGTCATAGCCTTATCGAGATGTCAGTCAGGCTTGGGGACACGGCGTTAGCTCATTATCTGTGTTTTATATTATCTTTTTGATAAGCTATGGACTTCAGAGGAGGAGCCTTATCTATTCCCCATTTGGTCTGAAGGACTAAGATATCTCACTGCTGATTAAACGTTTAGCACTTATACAGCACATAGGCAATCATCCACCTACAGTGTCCTTTCAATTAAACACTGAAGACTAGAAAGCGTAACTCAGGCCTAATGCAGCACGGGGCATTACCAGGAATCGGTTATTAGATTTTCTTTCAAGACGATCATGAAATGATCGAAAGTACATCACATTTCAGCAATTTGCACTTAAGTCTAACTGTTGATGAGCAGATGTAGAATCATTCGACCGTGACCCATGTCCTCAAAGAAAGAAAACGAATACGAAAGAAAAAACTCAAGCCAAGCTCAATCTCTCCTCCTTCACAAATATGCTCATTCTAATTTAGAAAAGTAAAATTAAAAAAGTAAAAAAAAAAAAGAAGCCACCCCGTTTTATGTGCACTGTTCTGCCTTTTTTATTGTTTTTTTTTTTTTTAGGATTTGATTCAATTGAAGTGCTTTGCAGCCTTTTGGCCATTGGCAATGCCACTGAAGTGCATTTCCCCTAGAGTGATGGGAGTGTCAGGGTCATAGTATTGTTTTCGTGGTTTTAGGTGCGTTCAGAACTCTGAAGAAGGCTGTGGGCAAGGGCCACTATGATGGCCGAGGTAATAGCAATAGTCTTTGGTAGTAGTCCTTAGGGGTTAAAATCTGCTCTGGCAGCTCCGTGAAACTTGTTTGTGTTGGTGCCGTGTGTGTGTGTGTGTGTGTGTGTGTGTATGTGTGTGTGTGTGTGTGTGTGTGTATGTGTGTGCGTGCGCAAGTGTGTGTACAGCTGACTCTGACACTATAAGATGTGAGCAAATAAGGATCTTTCTAATGAAATGCCTGCCTTGTAGACAAAAGTTTGTACACTGTAAACTTTTTCTTTTCTTTACCATTGTTTGTAAAAAGCAAACTTTTTAAAATAATGTCAATAAATTTGATGCCCAACTTTTTTTTAATTGTAAAAAAAATATAGGCTACAACAAAATTGTCTTGCTTCTGGACTCGAGTTACAGCTCTAGCTGCCCGTTAAATGAAAATTAGAATGGTTGTGTATTTTTTTTTTTATTATTATTATTATACTTAAAAAGTGGAGATTGATTCCTATGTGGGACTGTAAATGTTTTTAAGAAACTGATGAAGGTCTTTTGTTGTGTTTCGTGTAGATTAACATGGATTTTGGAGACATTTCATAAATGTTCAGAGTGTTGTTTTTTTGTTAGTGTGGACATAGGGTGCGTGTGATGTGATAATGTGATTTCAAAAATGGGAAGAGAAAAAAAAAATAGGTTCATGTTTTGTTGTTATAGGATGAATATGGAAATACTCATCACTTTAAAAAGGCACCTGATTCTAGTATGCCAACAGTGAGTACCAGGGTAAAATTGTTAACAACATCACATGTTGTTCTGCTGTCTTGTGCAAAAGAGAGCATGTTATTTCCCCACATTGGTAGAAGCTTAAACACAATGCAGTGCACATTTATGTGTGACCCGCCGCGCTGATGCTAACACAGAGGCATGTTCGTTTCATAGTGTTTACATGTGTCCCAGTGTGGGCACTGATTGCCATGCTAAGATAAGTGCTAGTCACGGTCATCGTGTAGTTTTCCGGGCCAGACTGGTACTGGGAGGACTCCAGCTCCCAGCAGCCTTTGCGTGACCCTGTAGGCATCCCGTCATGTCGTCATCACAGAGGAGAATTTGGCAAACAGCATTTGCACTTTCCACAGTTCCCACTACCCCTTTCATTGGTGCGTTTCTTGTCGTTTGGGTTGAGTGTGCTCTAGTTAGCCTGAATGGTTACATTTAGTCTGATTGAGTGTCATCATGGTAGCTCATAACTCTTCCCCCCTCCTCACAGCGTACAGTGTTATGAGGCTTACGGTCAATGAGGAGTTACAGTCAGTTTCCTCCCTTTTGTTGTGTTTCTGTAGTGATATTTTAGATGTTTCTTCTTTTTCAAAGGGCTGATCCTTTTTTTTTTTGGAATTTTTTAAATCAGTTTATTTGTTGATTACATTTTTTTTCCTAGCATTACATGTATTACATGACATGAGATGATGGCCTGGTATAGTTGAGTATTACACGTGGAATTAGTTCTAAAAGCCATGTTCATGGACATTGAGAAGCCCACAAGTATTTTCCTTATGCAAGGAGGACTAGTGGCACTCATGCAATATCTGTCTTTAGTTCACCTGACTGTGGATCACTGCAGGAAAAAAAAAGGCAGGAGGACCTTTTAGTCCATTTCTACATTTCCATGTACATTATTAGGGCATTTTCAATGGCATGAATGAACATCAGGTTGACATAAACAGGAACGTTTTAAAAAACCAGCATATTATGAGACGTTTACCAAAAAAAAAAAAAAAAAAAGATAAAAAAATGATATATATATACAGTATATATATATATATGTTAAGCAGTGCCTGTTCCAGCTCAGAGTCTCAGTGGACTTCCCATTGTAAATAATTAAATACTGATTGAGATTTCTTTGGGGAAAAGAGTAAATAAAACAGAACAACAACTTCAGTCAAAACAGAGTGTGTGGGATGCCTCTTCCTGTATTTTTTTTTTCTCCTGGGTTTTATGTGATGTGTCCTTTTTAAGCGTTTTTGTGCTTTGTTCATTTTGAATATTTTAGTCATATTGGATGGAGTGCCCTGGTCTCTCGATATTTCTTTGAGGAGATTAAATGAGTAGTTGGGCAGTGTGTTTCTTTAGATTGTCAATGCTACACTTAGTACTACAGTAGATGACAAAAAAATTGTCAGTTGAAAAAAAAAAAAGATGCTTGCCAGCTCCACAGCAGGGTTGATTTCGTTTGGGTCTTGTGGCACTTTTACACCCTCTGCAAAGTTAATGGCATTTTCAGACATGGATTTGTGACATAACAACAACAGCAACAAATGTTTTACGGTTGTATCAGCCTCTAGTGATTGTAGTAACACCGCAGTTGTATGCAAAAGACAACGTAAGTTCATGAATGTACGTCATAGACGTTTCCAAACCTTTGTGTTTCATTCACAGTTCAGGAAATGCAGGTATCCTTCAAGAAGCTGTACAGCGAAGGCCTTGTTTTTCAACTGTTTTGATTTCTTCAGTTTGTTTTTTTTATTTTGTGATTTTGTTTTCAGTTTTCACAGCTAAACTGTAGGCACTGCCTTCAAGCTAGTTGCATCTGGGGGCTAAAATTGCCACAAGATTAAAAATGAGTGTAAATAGCGCTTGACTTTTTTGTGATTGTTACTGTTATATCCAGCCTATACTGCTAGCAGCTGTTTTTACTGCAGTCAATTACTGGAAGTGGATATATTTCCTATGCAAAACTGTTTAAACAATAAAATGAGCTATGCTACACATCTTAGCGTTGTCTCGTTTTTTGGCTTGTGAATCTTCATTTTTTATTCAAATGAACTTCTGCATTGTTGAGCATTGAGTTCTAATTCTGTGGAACCAAATGTCATAATGGCTGAAGGCAGAAGAAATTGTGCTGACAATCTGAAAATACTACGGAACAGTCATTCGCTGTTGTTGTGTACACCTGCTGCCCCAAGGAAAACACCTTTATAGCTGTGAGTATCATGTATCATGGGGTGGCGGTAGCTCAGTGGGTAGGATGCTTGCCTCCGGACCAAGAGGTCGCAGGTTCAAATCCTACCTTCAGCATACCACCTCTGGGTCCCTGAGCAAGACCCTTAACCCCAAGTTGCTCCAGGGAGACTGTCCCCTGTAGTTACAGAATGGAAGTCGCTTTGGATAAAAAGCGTCTGATAAATGTAAATGTATGGCTTTAACATCACTGCTGTCAGAAATATTTTTTTTTTTTATCTTTGCACTCAATTGGAAAACACCAGCTGCTCTTAATGTTCTTAACATGTGTGAAATATAAACATTTCATGATTAATGGATCATGATGAATAAGCCCTTTTCTGTAGTTTCTGTTTCAGAGATACAAGTATTTGTTACAAAAGAAGCGATATGTCACATGCAAAAACTTTTTTGTACATTTGTTGGTCATTTGGTTGAGTTCCAGAAACCAGCCTGCTCACTGAGTGAACAAGGAAACCCAGAAGTGACAAAAAATTCACCCTGTCGCGCTGTGATTTTTTTTTTATTCAGTTGTTTGTTCTTTAGGACTGTGCTGTGAAACAAGAAGAAAGAACCACGGCAGTGTTTTCATGTCCAAGTCGGATTCGCGCGTTCAGAGTTCGTTGTAAATACCCACCACTGTGTCGGCGAGATAAGCCTGCAGTGCTGCTGGCTGCACTTGGTGGCATAGGACGCCTCTTAATAATCCCATGCTCCGCTCAGGGCTGAGAATAAGTTGATTATATTCAGGCCTCGATGGGTGCCATGTTGGACTAACATGAAAACCATGGCCCTCCTCAACCCTTATCAATTAGGCCGAAACCAACACCTGGCTGTGGTCGCAGAACGACTTTGCTTTGGCCATAAAACAGAACAATATGGTGCTATGCTGATATAAAATTACCCCAATACATAATGGTTGTCATTATGCCATTTATCAAAATTGGCCAGTTAAGTAAACATCTGGCTTCAATAGGGAGGCGAAAGTCTGTAGGGTTTTGGCTCTTCATGTGTCCTACATATTTTCCAAGAGTTTTTTTTTTCTTTCCTGTTTTTTCTCCACTAAAGCCTCCTGTTGGTGATTTGATGAAGCTAAGTGCTGCGGATGATGATGCAGGTCGATTATGTTTTTTGTGGGGCAGAAGGAGAGCGAGAGCAGTGTGCCATTGCCTTTGTTTGGTATAGGGATGCTGGAGGCTGGACCCTGTGAGAGAAACAGGAGAGCAGAGCAGTAGAACGGTAGTTCGCACACACACCTAGAAAACAAGGCCCAAAGCCCACTTCATGTTCATTTAAACACTAATTATTCAGTTATTAATCTTTCATCGATTATTAATCTGATTAATCAGTGACCTCCATAATACTCTACACCATGAGAAGCTTTTTGGTCTTAACCCCACACCCCTCCCTAAAACGAAGGACCATTATTCAGTTGTTAATCTTATATATTTAAAATCCGGCAAATAGGTTTATTTGATAACTCCCATGAGAGTGAGAGAGTGAAGTGTGGACCCACCTTTTTATGGTGTTAAAGGGGTGTTGTTAAGAATGTTTTTTCATTCACAATAAAAATGAATATCCATGTTTAATGTAGAAACTTCTTTAACCAGTGCTATGCTAATTTTAATTTCTGCCTGGTGCTATTCCAGCACCAGACTGAGGGTTAGATCAGACTAATTTAAATACAGACATTTGAAGCTTTACGCTATCAAAGGCAGAATATCGCCAGTTACAGTAAATGAAAAGTGTCAAGAAGTTAAAAAGAGGCTGTGATGTTCAACTGGCAATTCTTCATCTGGCTTCATTTTATAGGCATGGATTTAAGCCATTACAGCTAGAATGTTCAAGCAGTGCTTATGAAACCATACGTCCTCTGAAGCGACGCTATGCTCGGAATGTGCAGTAGTGACCGCTGCAAACTCTGTGTTGTCCTGAAATGTGTCAAAGACAATTAATGGAACATAAAATGATAACCATGCAAGTCAGCACACTTTTTTGACTTTGGAAAAGCAGTTATGTACAGCACTTCTCTTGCAAACCGCATTCCTTACCCATAATCTTTTAATATGGAGGTCATGTGAAAAATAGGGTGGATATTAAATTCAATTGTGTGCAGGCATATGTGTCAGTTTGATACTGGAATGGATTTAAATGTGGGTTTTAGAATCTGGCACATAACGATAATTCAAATGTGTAGTTATGAGAGTAACTGAAGCACCTATACAGACCATTCGAAGTTGAAGGAGTTAACCTTTCCTAACTGAAAGAGGTGCCAGCTGCCAAATGACAGACTGAACGATTCTATTAAATCAATCCCTGCAGTCTCGTAGGAAAAACAAACAGTAGAAAAGAGAAGGCAGAAAGACGAGCAGTAGAAAAAGCTAGACTGGCAGCGCTCAGTAGAGTAGTATAATCCCACAGTCAGCATTTATTGGTTTATGTGCTGTTATCATTTCATGCTTATCCATGAAGAACCTCTTTGTGTGGCCCCCCAGTAGACAGGAGCGTGGGATTTTATTACGTCTGTGCATCAGCGGGGTGTGTGTGTACAGAAACAGGTGTTCAGCATTAAAGTGTTTGTGTGTGTGCAGGGGGGGGGGTGACTTTCGGCACAAAGAGAAAACACCACAGCGTTGTCTCTAGAAGTGGCGTGCAGTGAGTTGTAGTGGTGGGGTGGGCTTGTGAGGGGACGGGGAGGGGGACTCCCCTGAATGGTCTCAGGATTAGCTCCCTCACTTTCCCACAGACCCCTCCCTACCCCCACCCCGCAAAACACACACACAGCCAATTTGCATATGCCACAGACAAGGAGGGATGTAACAAACAAACTTGATATTGAGCCCTGACTGCCTATTCAAAGGAACTCACAGACACACTCCCCTGCTACGTTCCGTTCTCATACAACCCCTGCTTCTCACTAACACAAGTAAACATGAATGCTGCCGGCCCTGGGACAGTGTGTGTGTGTGTGTTTGTGTCTGTGTGTCTGCAGGGGTGTAATGAGTCTCCTCAGAGGCCAGAACGCAGCACAGATGAAAGCCAGCAGACGTGGACACAGATGGACGTGTGCATCCCTGCAATGATCACAGTCATTAGAGGCTATAGGTAAATGCAGCCAATCTGCTTTCTACCCTGGATGAAACCAAGACATTAAAAATCGCCCCTGCTTCCTTCCATTTCTCTAGAGATGTTCTTGCTTAACTTCAACTCCCTGAATGCAAACAGCATACTCGCACTGGGAAATGAAGCCAGGTCGAAGTGTACTGTTACCTGGACCATGTACTAGCCCTTCAAAAAAACATTACATTACATTCAGCAACCACCGGCAGAAGAAGAGGAGAACATCAGGGTTTGCTGCAGCAGAAGTCCATCAGAGCTCACCACAGACAAAACTGGGTGTCTTGTTTAATCAATTGTTATTTCAGTGCAGCTTTTTTTCCCATTCCATGCACTGATGGGCAACAGATTCCAATGCACGAAAATTGTTGTGACATAAGTTTGCATCAGGTAATAGAAGATTCAATAAAACTTCAGTGAGTTAAAAACATTACTCTTAGCAGCTTTTATCAGTTTTAGAAAAACATTACTCTCAGCAGCTTTTTTCCAGAGCAATGCATATTAGATTCATTTTTTTCATTTTGCTTTTTACCAGGATGTCCTTGTAAATGTAGCCTTAGGCTGTCTGCAATAAGTGCTTCAATTTTTGACATTTCATAGGTGTAAGGAGGTACCCATTTTTAGGCTAAATTTTGCTTGCTAATGTTTACTATGTGCTTGCTTAGCTGGCTTTAAATGATATTCTGTTCTGTTCTTTCTGCTCAGCCAGTTGTTTTGTTTGGTTTAAGATGAGACTATGGTATTCTGTGCTGTACTAAAGACTCAAAGTCTTTATTTATACCTGATACATAAATCAGTGAATGATAAAAGAAAGAATTTATTCAATTCATAATTAACCCAAAGCTCGTTACATCGAGACCGCAAAATAAAAAGCAAGGCCTGGGGATAGTATGAAAACTGAATTGTATTAAGTGCTTTGTGAGGATGTTATCAGACAGCTACTTAGCGCAGGAGAAAGCATTTCAGCTATGCATGGACTGCCTACCTTGTCAGCATGAGCTGTCAGATAACGACTACAAAAGAGCCAGTATACTGTAATCCAGCTGTCAGGAAAAAGCTCTCGATTGACCACAAACCCCTCTATTGTTACCACTGACGTGCGGGTTTTTATCCTGTGAAAATTACACCGGGATTAAATGCATTAGCAAAACCTTTCCTCAAAAATACTCAATGACTCCCTGCAGACTTCAGGACAGAGCTGCTTAATGTGCTGACTCATAAACACCGAAGCAGGGAAACATTCATTCACAAGCGCAAAGGTGAATGTTGGCTTTTTAAGAGCTTTAAATCAATTTTAGCATAGCTCATTAACATATGAGCTCACTAACATAGTTGATGTAATATGTTTAAATTAAGTGTACTTATTTGAACAGCAAGAAATATTTATAAAAATGTCTCATTTTATGAGTACTGGCCATACCACTTCTCAAATCAAACTCGATCATACTGAATCAGCGTCCTAAATCATTCAAAGCTTTTATTCAAAACATATTGAATAATAAAAATGCATATATCTCCGAACATAGAGCTC
Source organism: Nannopetersius ansorgii (assembly GCA_037974605.1). NCBI lineage: Eukaryota > Metazoa > Chordata > Actinopteri > Characiformes > Alestidae > Nannopetersius > Nannopetersius ansorgii. Next base: position 13,081,179 of record JBBPDE010000011.1, on the reverse strand, counting down.
CGGGAAAATAATAAGAGACCACGGCAATTTATTTTTACATCAGATTCTCTATGAGTATGTCTGTTAGGTTCCTACACAAACACCTCATTTGGCTTTATGAGGTACTGATTAGGTGATCACCTGAATCACATCATATTTAATGATGAAAAATACTGCTGTAATCAACACTTTCCTCTCGCAATGTGACCAGGTGACCAATTGAGTGGCAAAATACTACTAGAAGATTGTCAAAAGCAATTATTTGAACAAGTGATTTAAGTTCTGTAAACAGTGCATCATTTCTCTTATTTTGATTTATTGTTATTTCCTTAAGCAATATGCTTTAAAGAATAAGATCTGGAAATTAGGAGAAATCTCAGAGCTGCTCAGTTCAATACTTGCACCTATAAAAGATAAAACCTGAGAAACTGAACATGTTTGCAGTGCTCTCTTGTTTTTTTCCCCCCAGAGCTGTATTGAGCAATTCATCATGTCATCTTTTAAAATGATTGTTTTCCTGATATCTTTGAGTAATAACTTTTCTCTGCCCTATCGCATTGCAACTGCAGGCAATGAATAATAACGTTAACCAATATGATGTTTCACCTCCCACACACTCATGGGAGTGTGTACAGGGGGACAATGCATCGCGGTTTCTGATTCACGTTGACTTTATAACATGTAGATTTGAACTTTACAATGATTCCGCCCACTCACATATCTTATCTACAAGAACGATTTTTAAGAACAATATATTATAAGGTCCCTCTGTGATCAAATTGTGTTTTTTCTAAGGTAAAAGAACCCCTTTGACACCTTTATTTATAAGAACATACTAAACCTATTCTGCTGTCACTACCTGTTTCCATTTACAAGTGGCTTCTCCTCTGGACAGACTACAGACCTGCTCTTGGACTGCAATCAAAGTGGCCATCTTGGCTTGTATATCACATTCTAAATGGAGCCTGATTGAGTTGAGCGTTCTGGCAGGGATGGAGAAAGCAGGCACCTGGGACGTTCAGGTCAGTGACCGCTGCTCATGTTCCTGAGGTGGGAGGTAGGATGATGTCTTAAGTGAGGAGTCGAGGGACATTCATTGGCTTTATGCTTCAGAACAGCAGGGTCTTAGCTATGGGAATACTGAGGCTCAAGAACTATAAAAAGTCATCACAAGTTTCGATACATGTTTACTATTTGTGTTCATTGCAAACTAGTTTTATTTCTGTTGATATGCTTTTTACTATCAATAAATAGCCCTGAAGTGCAAATGCTGACATGTGACATTCACAAAAGAATGTGTTTATTTTGATCCAGAAAAAATCCTGTTATTATAGAAGGATACAATTTAGCGAGTGATGAAAAGAGCTGAACTGAAACATGGTGAAATGCTGTTAATCACTATTCTCCTCACTGTTGGAACCAACTGCCTGCCAATTTCAGATCTGCACCTACTGTAGCTTTAAAATGCATACTATTCTTTTATAAAATTCCTTTAAACATTTGCTCTTCTATTGCACTTTTAGTCTTCTTTTATTAATGTTCATATATTCTTTTATTTCTTCCATTTATTTGATCCTATTTAATTCTTTTTCTATTCCTGTAAATTACATGGAATTTTGTGTAAAATAATGTTTGATATAAACAAACTTGGCTTATGCATCATTTGTCAGCCCCCTGCATCATCTGTTAGGTCCCTTTGCCCTTTTTGTCAATGGACAGGACCATCAATGAGAAGATATTACATGGCTGGTGGATCAGTGCAGCAGTGACTCTGACACAGTAGTGGTATGTTAGTGTGTGAGTGCTGCACTGAGTGGATCTACCACAACAGAGCTGCTGACATTTTTAAACCCAGCGTCCACTCACTGTCCACTGATGTTCACATCAGGGGGGCGCAAGGTTTTGAGTGTGAGATTCACACTCTCACATACAGTGCAGGGAGGGATGCGGGTACCCCTGTGTCTGGGGATGGATAGTGACAGGGGTTTTGTGATCTGCTTTTCCTCAGAAGTTAAAATCAGAGTGGCGAGCATATCCTAGATCAGCTCAGTTGATTTCACAGCATTACCTGATCTCGTCTTTATCCTCCTCAGACATGACTAATCCAACTCACAGAGGGATAAGGGGGTCTCAAGTAAATGGATTGAGTCATCAGGGAATTAACACACAATAGTGGCAAGGCGGCAACAGAAAATGGGTCTTGTCATGTTCCAGAAGTGCAGGCCAAGACCCAGTTGCTGCAATTTTGTTCACAGTGTCTAGATCAGGGGTGTCCAGCGTAGGTTAGTGATTTAGCTGTTCTAATAACACCTGATTCAACTCGCCTGTTCATTGTGAGGTTTACTGAGTGTGATAGGGAAGGAGAACGATCAAACTGTGTGGGATCACAACACCCAAGGCCCGGAGTTTGCACCCCTGGTCTAGATACTGAACTACAAATATGTTGTCTGAGGCTACAGCTGACAACAAAGGAACTGTACTGATACATCACTGTGTTTATGGTGCTCTTGGGAGCATACACCTGACCCTTCTTGCTCCAAACATCACAAGCTGAATTATTGTCATAGAATATCATTTTGGTTTCATCTGACCAGAATCCATTGTTCTCTGTGTAACTGATGCTTCTGCATAATATGAAACTAATTGGTCTGACGGGAGTGTTTAAGATATTTACACTTATTTCTTCTGATTTTAATTTCCAGAGCATTGAAACCATGTTTATATCAATTTACTTTTTGTGCAAAAGGATCTGTCCCAGACTGTCTCGAGATTAAACTAAGTGTCTTTCTGTGTTTGTTTCTTTTTGGGGGGGGGTGTCTGGAAATGTGTCTGTTTCAAGTGTGTTTGAAATTCTGATCCATTGACAAACACAGACTTTCTCTTAAAATGTGAGCTTTCCTTTCCCACATCTGAGGCAAGAGTCTGGAAAACGGCTTTTTTTCTTTAAACTGAGCTGCTCTTCAGGAATTCTTCCCCCGCTTCTTCCACCAGACATTTGTTCTCTCGTCTTGAATACAGCAGTTTGATTATATGCTTTATTAAGTGCCAAAGTGTTTGGGCTAAGTCAAAGCAGATGTCACCACAAAGACTATTATTACAGTGCTTAAGTGCAGAGTGTCTCTAGTGGGTGTATCCTGACCTTGGAGTTTTCGGCGTCTCGTTCGGTGGTACACAAAACTGGAGGAAATGTGCAGCATGAGTGCGAAATACAAAACATGCAGGAGCTAAAGATCGTGTGGCGAACTCTTTCAACTGTTACTAAGCTTATAAGTCATACAAGCTACGGAATGCAATAAATGTTACACATCACACTAAATGTCACATCACAAAAAACAACAATATTACGAGATTCATCAGCATCTAATAAATATATTTACTGGATGTCGATGTATCTCATAATATTGAGATGGTTGCCATACAACATAGTAATCAAATTTTGTTACACCATCAGTTTTAAATCTTGGTGCATTTAAAGTCAAACTTCAACATTGTTCTTGTGTTTTATTATTTTATAAAGGGTTTAAAGGTTGTTAATTAGGTTACAGACAGTCTACAAATCATTAATTAGAAGTTATAAACAAGCTATAATGATTGTTTACTTTAATGGGAATACTGAGGCTCAATAACTATAAAAAGTCATCACAAGTTTGAATACATGTTTACTATTTATGTTCATTTCAAACAAGTTTTATTTCTGTTGATATGCTTTTTACTATCGGTAAAAAGGTTGCAGCCAGTCTACAAATCATTAAATAGAAGTTATAAACAAGCTATAATGATTATTTGACATTGATGCAGGCATTGGTGTTTTAATGGTAATAGTGGTAAAACTAATGGTAAAACTAATGGTAAAACCATGACCTGATGAAGCTAACAGTTTAACATTCTAGCTGAGAAAGTGGCAAGATAAGCTAAGTGACTATGAAGACCTGACATCTTGAACAATAGTAAGCCTGCATCAATGTATGAGAACAGTTATAACTTGGTTATAATTGCTTATTAATGCTTTATAAACTGCCTACAAGCTAAGCAACCTGATTATAAATCATTTAGAAGCCCTTTCCAAGGGCAGTCTTATTATAAAGTGTTACCTATTGTTCTAATGGTCTGCCCAGTTCAGGCTTTAACATGAGTGGTTGGGGTTTAACTGCTGTGGGATGAATACATGGATATAAATACATGTCAGTTTTTCATGCTACATCAATAAATGCAAGGAAATCTGTGATCCCATCAATATAATATATTAAAACTACAGTGTTAAACATGTATTTCTCTAAAAACACTGCAGTTCTGATTGAGGCCTGTAAAAAAGCCAGGCAATGTGAATTCCCACACTGACATGCTACTCCCTGATAAAGCCTTCACTCTTCCTTCTTCACCCTCCTTGTGTTTTCCCCTCCCGTTCCTTTCCTGGCATGATTTTTCCTCTTTTTTTGCTGCGCTTGCAGGAATTGCTCCCATGTCATCCGATTCCTCTCTGCTCATCCTGATCTTCTTGCTGGGCTTTGTGCCCACCCTTAATACACTGAAATGGCAAACATTGTTGTACCACACATTATGCAGGCAAAGTGTTCTAGGTACCATGTACTAATAAAGAACTATCACCCAAACCATAATGAGATGGTAGCATAGAACAGCCATTAACTTTTAGTCTCTGGACTCAGGCATTGAGTGCTTTGCATGTTTTTTACAGATGTTTAAATTAAAACTCATGGCTGTATTAGACTAAACCCTCATCAAAATCATGATTTTATTACAAGTAGTTTCATTTGACTGTTACAGTGCAGTAATAATTGGCCACTGTTGTTATTTTTAATATGCTGAGCATGGCTTCGCAGTACCTACTTAACCTTTGTCCAACTAAACAGTCAGGAAAAATCACCACAATAATGTCTGGTGTGAGATTGTGTCTTTGCCAGAAGCATTTAGCTGCAGTGAAGTGCATCATTTGTCATTGTTTGTTAATTGAACCATTTCAGCTCAAAATTAATTAAAACAAGACCTGCATAGATCATGAAGAGGAAAGGGTGGGGCATAGAAATGAATGGCCAGACCCGTAACCTGCCACACACTCGTTCCCGGAACACTTTTCCCGTGGGTTGTGCAGCATAACCTAGTTAGTGTGAAACTTTTCAGACTGACTGCACAAACAGTCGCCCCTGCAATGTTCTGTTGTGTTTTGATCCCTTTATAGCAAACATAAAGTACAGTCCTGCTACCCAGGATATCATCATCATCATCCCCCTTAAATGTCACTATGTACTGCTGAAATTCTGGAATGCAATTCCTGTTTTTTTACACACTTCTGTATTTTACACATGCCTGTATTTTACACACGCATGTATTTTACACA
>JBBPDE010000011.1:13059210-13070275 GCA_037974605.1 Nannopetersius ansorgii | reverse complement strand
AACCTAGATTAAAAATAACAATCTATGCCCACCTCTAATATATATATATGTGTGTGTGTGTGTGTGTGTGTGTGTGTGTGTGTGTGTGTGTGTGTGTGTGTGTGTAAATACTGTGCACTATCTGTATTATTTCATATTCAATATTTAAATGCTATTGGAAATACTGTGCAATATCTGTATATTGTGCAATAACATTACTCTTATTATCCAACATCCACTACTCACTGTACATGATCATCATTACTGTGCAATGCTTAATGTGCAATAACCCACATTGCATATCACACTGTATATAAAACCTTATTCCGTTATTTATTCTTTTCCATATGTATACAGTGCATATAACTTTTTGCACCATTAATTTTTTGTGTTATTTTTCTGCATGCATGTCTGCACTGAAGGAGTTGCGTTTAATCCCATTGTGCATGTGTATAGTGACAATAATAAAAAAAATTCTATTCTTTTGTATTCTATTGTATTCTATTCTAAATAAAGACAGGTGTCCTGTAACATTATATTGAGAGTATTACAACATGCTATGAAATTGAGAGAAAGTGAGATTATTACAACATTCAATTCAAAATAGAATTTCAAGCACCCTAATTTGCCACTTTATGCCACTACTAGAGAGAGAAAATTTGTGTAAATGATAATTTGTGTAATACCATTTAAATAAATACAAATGTGTGTGTGTGTGTGTGTGTGTGTGTGTGTGTGTGTGTGTGTGTGTGTGGCTGACGTCCATTTTGCAGAAGTAAGAAAATTCAGTTTGTTCAAAATATTATTGTGTTTTTTGTGCATCATAATTCATTAATGAATTCCTTAATTGTTAATTTAATATGTTTTTTTTAACTTGATTTTCGACAGACCAATTGATATCACCCCATCATCAGCATGACTGAAAACCTTATAACACAACACAAATATAGCCAGGTAGGGGAACACTTAAACAACACAATATAACTTCAAGTCAATCCCACGTCTGTGAAATCAAACTGTACACTTAGGAGGCAACACTGATTCACCGTCTACACTCTCTCAGTGACAATCAGTGTTGCCTCCCAAGTGTACAGTTTGATTTCACAGACTTGTGATTGAATTGAAGTTACATTGTGTTGTTTAAGTGTTCCCTTTATTTTTTGAGCAGTGTATATATATATATATATAATGTTAAAAGTAATAATTAATTACAATACAGTTGCTAAGTCAGTTTTCCCATTCTTATTAAAAAAATTCAAATATATTTCAGTCTCCTGAAAACCTAATAGAATGCTATGGAAGCTTTAAATACCTTTTTGCTGTTTGGGCTTTTCCCTAATATTTTTGCAATACGCTAAAATTGACAGTTATGTGGAGGTTTGAAACATAGTGACCACAGTCAGTAAAACAAGTCATCTTCAGCACATTGAGCCATTGATGTTTTGGTTTTTAATATGCATCTGATCCACTGATCATTTTTGTTGCCAGAAGCTTCCTCCCCACTGGAAGGGAAAGGCTGTGTGTTTTACGAGGCTCCAAACTTGGTTGGAAATCCAAACTGTGTGTGTAACGACTGGCAGTGGCGTCAGACCTCATAATGGTGAAGAATTCACCGCACAGTGTCAAACACAGACTCATATTCCCGGCTCATGAGAAATGAAACAATCAGACACTATTGGAAGCACACTAACACTAAGCAGTTCATGGAAAAAATGGATGTTCGCACACTGGCAGAAATGAAGAGACACGGCATCTGCTAAACGTTTGTTTTGAATGTTCATTCAGCTACACAAAAAGGCAGAGTGACTGGACCACACCAGCCTGTTCTGCAGCTCAAATAAAGGAAATAAAGTCCTTACTTCAGTAATAATTAATTTAAATGCACAAACGACTGGTAATGAAAAAAAAAAACGTAAATGAGAGCAAATGAGTTGTTCATTAAAGAAACAAAACTATTACTTACTTTTGATTTACTGTAAATTAATATCCTCCTTCTAGAAAGAAGGCCCAATACTTACTGTCTTAATGGGCCTTTTGGCTGCCTAAGCTACTTTAGGTTACATTAACTGAAAGGAACTCACATTAGAAAATAGAGGCTTCAAATTTAGGTTTAATTTAGAAAATCTGCTTGTTATCCTAAAATAACAAACTAACATGAAATTTTAAAACAAAATAAAAGAGTCTAGCCAAGAGCTGTTATAGGGCTAAAGCTTATTTCCTCAAATATAATATATTAAATAGCTTTAACACCTGCAAATAGCAATAAACTCCAGCAAAGGCCAAGTTACGATTTCATTGTACTTGTAAAGGATGCAGGAAAAATGAGTAACGTGTTACTGTTTGCTCTCATACACACAAAACACAATTTAATTGCACAAAAATCTTCTGGTTAGATAAAGTCAGTCCTACAGTTTCTCAAATAGTTATTATTTTCTTTTCTCAGAGACACATGAGGGGAAGTGTTTGTTCAGTGATCTGTCCTAAATACCAGAATGTAAACTTTGTATCGTGTCTTCTTCAGCATGAGCTCATTTCTTCAAATGTTGTTTCAGGCATTAGACATCAGTGAGATTTCTCTCCAAACAAATGCCATATTGCCAATCTGGTGCAAAACTGGTCTAATGCATCCAAGCTTTATAATAACAGAGGCTTCATTAGGATCTTGAATCATTCAAGGCTGTAGTTTAGATATGTGGACTGGGAGGGGTGGGAGTGTTTGATTTGTCAACAGGGTGGGATGAAGTAGGTGTGTGTGTGTGTGTGTGTGTGTGTGTGTGTGTGTGTGTGTTGGTATGTTGGTGTGTTGTCACATCTCCATGAAAGCAGCAGGCTCAATGATGATTGTAATGACAGAAGATTACGTCCGGGCCTATTGGCTAAATTTTTTATTAGTATTATTTTTGAGATCTGGGACCATTCAATAGACAAAGGGGGATGTAGCCCCGGTTTCCCAGGCCTAATGATGCCCCTGCATGGTGCAACTGAGGACAGTAAGACTGCTGAGGCTTGAACAAACATCACTGGACGACTAGTAACAACATTCCGCTGCTCAACAAGGGTCAGCACACAAGAGGGAGCAGACAGATATTAAAGTCCTAGATCACAGACTGATTTTATTTTTCATTTTTGTTTTTTCCAATGCTTTTTCTGATTTTCCTTACAGTTGTGCATGATTTTTCGGGTAAAACCCATTCTGTTTTTGAAAATGTCTTACCATTCATAATCCTGCATAACATATATAACATAGAAAGCCAACATACATAGCATAATATTTGCAGAGGAATGGCTCTATAATTAAGCTTGATAATTCACTTAATGATTCTTTGAGGGACACCTTATGTACGGTATAAATTAACACCAGATACTCTTGTAAATAAAGCTAGTTTACACTAAAAGACAGTATATAAGGTTGAGGGCGGTGGTGGCCTAGTGGTTAGGATACTTGCCTCTGGATGATTGTTATGTCAACAGGTCATTGGTTCAAATCCTACCTTCAGCATTCCCCACTGGGTTCCAAGACCCTTAACCCCAAGTTGCTGCAGGGAGACTGCCCCCTGTAGTTAGGGAACAGGAGTCACTTTAGATAAAAGCATTTGCTTTTTGTAATAAGGTCAACCAAGAGTGGTAGTACAAGGGAACAAAAATAATAATGTTCCACTTCACTCCTCCATGTAATGTGTCCACTTCAATCCTCCACATCTCCTCATGCAATGCAATATGCAACACGTCCCAGCGGACAGCTGAAGAGACCTCATCACAATGACCACAAGTTCTCCATAATCATTACTTTTGGAAAACTATTTAATTAGTTTTAGTGAAATAGGAAGCCATTATTACAAATGCACATTTAGCTCCGCACAGCTTTAAATATAATATTATTTTTGAGATAATTATTTGCAAAAATTTGGATAAATTCACGATACACCTTGAGTTCTTTATGGAGGACATGCCGGCTCTGTTTCTGAAGACTTTACAATATTTGTCTTGTTCACGTGTGTCTGGGTAGTGTACTCTGGCCTTTAGAAACAATGAAAGCATCTTTTATTCGTGTTTACATATGAAATGCCACAAGCCCCTAAATTGGGTGTTGCTGCAGGAAACTATGACACACCTCTGCGTTCTCACTCAGCATTTCTTGGGAATGTGTTTACATTACATCCAGGAACAACCACTCATTTTCAGCACAGAGAGGGAGTACCAAACAATGCTGCCCAGGCAGCTTTACCCGATGCATGTCAGCATACGGAACAACGTACTGCTGCCCCTGTGTTGCAATAAACTGTACAATGGATTCAGGGCCTGTACTGGGCCAGAACTTGATCAAATCATCTGTGGTGTGTGACCACATCTTCAGACCACATTGAAAAAAATTCTACAGGGGCCCTTCAAAACCCACACAGCACAGGCCGAGGACAAAAGCTGCTGTTCAATCTGTCACCGCACACTTAGGGAAAGAGCGCTGCGGTTGGGTGAGTCATAAATCTGCTCACAGAGAGCCAAAACTCAAGTGGAACCTCTAAAGCGCCTGTGGCCATTTTGTCCTGCATATTGTAGTTAGCTAATCTCCGGCCTGGAGGAAAAGCTTGTTGTTAGACATGGGGTACAACTCGGAGCTTTGAACAGAGCAGTAGCGGCCGCACTGCGAGTGTGTGCAGATTATGCACTGATCCCTTCAGACCGAGCCGCCAGCCGTCACGTTTATGGTCAGAGAAAAGAGGAAAAATGGCAAGAGGGAGGAATGCACTCTTTTTCGACTCTCCTGTATGTGCGCTTTAGAAGCTGCGTTGTTATTTTTCTCTGTAGTACTACCCTGTGGGTGAACTCTCCTTCCATGTAACAGTCATGCCATTCTGGAGCGGTGCCTGCCTGTGGAGGGCCAGAATCAAGGCAGTAAACACAGTGGGGTGGAGTTTTTTGGATAGTTTGTCAGGGGGTGCAGACAGAAAAATAATATCAACAGCAGAATAAAAAGTACTCATTACCTCTGTATGTCCAAGTGGACCAGCACCACTGACTCCTGCTTTAGTACCAAAAATCGGTTCTTTAGAGCATTGCCATAGAACATGGACTTGGACATCAACCCCGCTGGAGAGTTCAGTTCCAACACACCTGGCACCATGTTCAGATAACCCTGAAGGTACTTGGATATAATGTGTTAGATTAGGGTTGGAGCTAAACTCCACAGGGTGGAAGTTTAATAGGACCAGGATTTGGCACTGTCGGTCTAGACAAACCTCTTTTGGGGCCTTTAAACAGTGGTTTCTCAAACCAGTCTTCAGGGACCCCTAGGCCACATTTCCCCAAGCCTACTGTCAACGTATACAGTGGACCCTGTGGTGGTAAAGAACCTTTGTAAACATAATCTTCACATTACTACATTAAACACAATGTAGAAGATCTACTCAAATTAAAGCTGACTTTCACTAGAACCAGTTGTATAAGCCAAGAACTATGTAGAAATCTTTGTCTGAAAATGTGCAGCTCAAGGATAACAACAAAGCACTTCTGTGAGTCAATATGCATCAGAGCATTTCCAAGCACTGTAAATGTAAATATATGTTGACAGTAGCCGATTATTAAGGGTTTTCCTCGTGACCATCATGGGTCAATGTCTCAGACCTATGGCTAAAAGGATTTTTATTCACAGGAAATCCTTTGTTTATTAATTAATTTATTTATTTAGCAAATGAAAACAAGGTTTAATCTTGATCCAAGAACTTTCATGTGGCTCTAATTCGGTGTAACTCCTATCATGCTTCTTTTGGGATTCTGAAGGAGCACTTAGTGACATGCTAATGTTCAAGGGTCTTGCCAGGTTTTGCAGGGCAGGCTTGTTTGTGGTGCAAGGAAGGTTGACTCTGTCGGTTTGGCTTTGATTAAAGGGAATCCTGGGCTCGTCACTTACCCACACACACAAACACAGACACACACACACACACACACACACACACACACACACACACACACACACACACACACACAGTCTTGCTAACATCCTCTCCTGGCCGAGGTTCACGTTCAACCAGAGATGGCCCCTCCAGCCAAGAACTGAAGGAGCATCGATGCCAAAATAAATGATTTGAGTGAGGGAGAGCTAATCCATTAAAGAGCGATTCCATGCCGTCCAATCTTGCACAGGCACATCAGAGCTGAAAGCGTGGCAGTATTGAGGGCACGAGCCAGGCCGCATCTGCAGAGTCGTGATTAACAATAGATCAACGTCTAATGGGTTCTAGGCTTGGCGTGACCAGCCAGGATTGGGTCTTGCTACACAAGACGTCAGCTTTGTCCACCAGCCTTTAACTAAAATAAACCGGGCAACGTTAGCCATGACTTGCTTTCTCTTCGTGTGTGATGTACTTTACAAAATTAAAAGACACACACAGGGCACCCATAATGTATTTGCCACACATGACTTGAATGTCAACCCAGACTCATGATCTGTACGTTGTCAAGATAAACAACGCAAATGGTAAAGCTAATCCTTTTAATATTGAAGGGAAATTATTATTAACATCAAATTATCACTTATCCTAAACAATCTTCTTTGTTATTCAATTAATCCAAAAAGTGTTCAGCTCACTTAAATGGGGAACACTACCAACTTTTCTTTATAAAGGCAGTGTAAATGTAGTGTACATATTATTTTTAGTATCCAAAATGTCCAGTAATTCACCAAATGTCTTCTGGGTTGTTTAACAAATAAAATGAATTATGCTAAAATAGGGATACATCTTAAAGTAAGTTTTTTGGGCGATATTTTGCCCAGCATGTTCCTCTCATTTACACTTATGGCATTTCATTCCTTACCTACAGGGGGCAGTCTCCCTGGAGCAACTTGGGGTTAAGGGTCTTGCTCAGGAACCCAGTGGTGGTGCTAAAGGTAGGATTTGAACCCATGACCTCTTGGTTTAGAGGCAAGTATCCTACTCACAAGACCGCCATCACCACTGCCTCCCTACTGCAAATGGATAAAAAAGGTACAGATAAAGACAATTGTAAAACAAAGCATTTCATGTAATACGTTTAGATGAAGTTGCATTACACTGTCTGACCGTTTGGCTCCACTGTGAACAAAGCTGTTGCTCCTAGGACTGGACAAGAGGATGTTTCTCTAGTATAACACATTTTGCTCAAAATGTAACCAGTTATTTCCATCTAATTTTGCAGATATTTAGAAAAAAAACGAATCTGTGCTGTATGCTTTGGCCAAAGTGTAATTAAATTTGATTGCTTTTCCAAAGTAGTTGCAAAAACAGTGCCGTATTTTGGACAAAATACACAAAGTGTGCAGCTGATTTGCTTCGATTTTTTGAAGTAAGAGACAGAAAGATTTGAAATGGAACATGTACTCCTTAGTTTAGACCAGGGACAAACCATCACAAACCTAACATTCAGTTCTGGACCTGTTCACACGAGGTATAAAACCCACCGAACCCAACTATAAACAGCCACCTAGAAAAATTCTGATCACTCAAACCACTAGCCAGGGTGATCTGGGACACAAGGCCAAATATCTTTAGTGGTGTAAACGCTAACGTGCCCTGATGCATCCCTGACGAGATTGTCACATTAAAATACAAAATGAATGCAGAAAGAGGTAAGAGAAGCAGACTGAAATGAAACATTTGAAAGTGTGAAGCCAACAACACCACTACACCACTACATGTGGAATAGACTGGATGGATTATCTGACCATTTTACTGTTAGATGACGTTAGATGACCATCATACAGTGATATCTGCATCTGTAAATATGTTTCAAATAATGAAGGGATGCTGCACAGTCTCACAAAATGTGTTGTAATTCTGAGATTTTTGTATTGTCTGGGTGTGATTAAAACCCCATTTAGTGGTAGGTGATGCAGACAGTAATGAAATCTGAATGCAAGTGGTCCAAAAGACATCTTAGAGATGCATATTAGATACAGGTGTAAACGGTGATGTGTCTTGCTTGTCCATTAGTGATCTGATTATTCACAAGATGCTTTTTTAAACCCAAGTGTAAACAGAGCCTCCAAGAGTGTTCAGTTTGCATGCAGTCATTTTTTTCTCTCCAAATATTCAAAAATAAATACATGTATATCTATAATAAAGATACGAATTTAGTTTATCACTTGAATTTTTAAACTGAACAATTCGGGCCAGCTTAGCAGAGGAGAGTATAGCGGATAGGTGTTAAATCTAACATAGGTTGATGAAGTCTGTAGCTTCAAAAATGCCACATGCGTGGGCATGAAGAAGACTATGGAGTGTGTTAGCATGTGGGGGTGGCTTCAGCGAGATGCCAGTCAGCAAGCCCATTATATCCTCTCCCCACACACACACACACACACACACACACACACACACACACACACACACACACACACACCTCCCCTTGAGGGAGCCATGAAGACTCCACACAAAGTGTTCATTGTCCAAGTGCCTTCATTCATATGCGGCCATCATTAATCAAGCAGGAGCTATGTTCCCAGAGGAATGCCCACCACACACACACACGCACACACACACACACACACACACACACACACACACACGCATTGCCACAACCAAGCTCTCTAACAGTAGGACAGGTGGGTGCTGAATGACAGCAGTGTGATCCAAGCAGCTAATGTGTTCACTCTAACATTGTCAAAGTCTAAATAGGAAACATGCGCCATATCAGTCACATCAAAGTCTACAGACGTTACAGTAATATTTACAGTCATCGTCACAAAACTGCGGTTAACATCTTGACTTGCAAGTTTAACTGCTGAGATAGAAACAGTTAGCATGACAAGGTGTAGGTTCATTTTAGTTTCTTTCTTCATTATAGTGTTCTGAGAGAAATAAGTACATTAAACCCAACAGACACATGGAGACAAACTACAACTCCACTAAAATAAGCAAACATGGTCATGTGTGTCTTCTGTAAAAGTTATTTTCACTTGAAAAATCATCAAGACATCGTACATTTGCACATTTGTAAGTATTTCAAGGTATTCAGATAAGGATGGGCTGTCCTGGGATGTAGACCACAAGTGTAACATTTGGAGCTGGATGTTTTGTACAGATATGGAGATCTTTCATCACAGTTAAAAGGATGCAGTGCTTGGCCAGTGTGCACACGAGGCCCCCCCTCTCTCATTTCTCTATAGTCTTGTTGGCCATTATGCTTGAATGCCATAGCACTGACTAATATCACATCAGCCACACATACACACACACAAAGAAGAAGATAAACCTCATAGATTCATTTCCACAAGCTGAAAGACAGGATCATTTTAAAGCCCACACCCTGCATGCTCTGCTGCTCTCTCTCTCTTTCAAACACACACTCACACACACATACACAGACACAAACACACACTATGCCATATGAGGTGAGGTAGCGTATGAGGGCGGAACCCCCATCTGCTGAAGGCCTGTAGTGGCAGAAGGTGCTGCTAATGAGGCCTGATCTGCTGCTGCACCTGCCACTGATTTCAACACACACATGCGCGCGCTCACATACACACGCACGCACATGCTCTCGCCCTCTCCCTCGCTCTCTCTGTACCCTCCAGGTGTAATCATTGCTTAGCTTAACAGGGAAAGCCCAGGATTCTGACCTGGGGAATTCATTACTGGATGGGGGAGGGGCTGCCGGTGGTCCAATCCGCCTGACCTTGACCTTTTCCTTTGATCACGAGGGGGTGCTGCCGGGTGATAGTGGGATCTAAACAGAAGCATTAAGAGCTACTTAAATAGCCTCACTGGAACCAACAATAAAACATGTGAGTCTTAAAAATAACAATAATCCTCATTCTGCGCTTTTCTGGCTACGGGAGGATTGACGTACTTTTAACTCCCTAGAAATTCCTCAGGTGTGGATTATTACAGAAAGCAGCAGGTTTTCTTGGCTGGGAGTGAACTGATCTAAAAATCAAAGCCAAAATCCAACATTCCATCCAAAACAACTCTGAAACTGCAGCATTTCAGAACTGAACTATACTGTAACTGTGAAATGGGTTTGTGGCTACATGTTTTTGAAAATGGAATATTAGTATATATCATGTACATTTAATGTACTTGTTACGTGTATTAATTTGTCGTGAAATGTTCCCATTTTCTTGTGATGTGAAAAATAATCAGCAACAAATGTGAGTGTGAGAGTTAAGGAATGCTGTACGTGAAACTACTGTTTTAGAAGAATCTCCACTGATACAACTGTGTATCATCAGTGTTTGATCTGAGTTCTGGCAGGAGAGAGCCCCTCACACCACATGCATCTGTTCAAATACTTTAATGTACGTTTGGGTGATTTTAGTCCAGCACTCTCACCTGAGTGACCCATGATCAAAGCTAACACTCGCCATTAGCAGTACTATGGCACTCAACGTGTCTTCTGTTGGGGTTTGAATGTGTCATAACACCCGGATCAGTAAAACATATTAATAAAACATATACATAAAACATACACATTATGAAAACATCTTTTCATTAAACTGCAATGCTCACCTGTTAGTCATGTGCTGAAAAAAGAATATTACAGTTTTGTACTAGATTCCCATACTGAAAGCTCTTTTTCAAAACTCTTTACACAACAAGCACAACAGTGTTCCAGAGGGGCTAAACTAAGAAATGGTTTTCATAGATTTTATATAAAATGTATTCAGTGACCATATTCCAATATTAATTTATACTTTTATCACTCATATTCCACCAGCAACACGCAACACTCTTCATATTTATCCACTTTGTACGTGCTTACACATTGTCTTCATATCGTACTGCCTTTATGAACAAAAGTGCAATAATAGTTGGTTTGCAAACACTTTAAACACTTTAAAAATCAATTATAAAACCAAAGCTATTTGCCACTGCAGGGCATTCACATTATATCTAGTTTGTTATAGATGAACAAGGTATCGTCAGAGAAAAGAGCATGAGTGGACGGAAACATTATAGCAAGAAACCCAGCTTTTATTTCAGCTGGGTATCATGAATGGACACCGGTGCCCACAATCATAATTAATTAATCTAATAAATCGCATTTAATCGCACATACATACAGACATTACAAGAAGCAGTTTTTACCATTTATTATTGAATACAAGCCTATA
>JBBPDE010000011.1:13024405-13043982 GCA_037974605.1 Nannopetersius ansorgii | reverse complement strand
ATAAACAAAGCCTTGTTTGTAAAATTGATGACTTAGTGTGTTCATTATATATTATATATTGGGTTGACATAGAATTGAGATTAATCGCGATTAATTTTTTTCCAGATTTGTGATTAACTAGTTAATTTTAATTAAACGCTTTATAGCCCTAATATATATATATATATATTGCATTTTTGTTTAGTTTGATTTCATGAACTCACTACATATTCTACCAGGCTAAACTCTATTTGTATTCATACTTCATCTCTATTGCTGTATTCAGTAACATGAGAGACCGAGCTGACTTTATTTCCCAGGCTGAGATGAATCTGATAGTGCTGTTGAATAGAGAGAGGTGGGCCTACCTTAAGGCCCTGGGCCTTATTGCCGTGATAAATGGCTCAACATAAACAGACTAATTAGGCAAGAGCCTTAATGAACAGCAACACACTCAGAGAACACCTG
Source organism: Nannopetersius ansorgii (assembly GCA_037974605.1). NCBI lineage: Eukaryota > Metazoa > Chordata > Actinopteri > Characiformes > Alestidae > Nannopetersius > Nannopetersius ansorgii. Next base: position 13,043,535 of record JBBPDE010000011.1, on the reverse strand, counting down.
TGGGGAAGAGAGCGAGCGCAGCTTTGTTTGAGTGCTAGACGAGAGACACTCCACAGTTTACAGCACTTCACTTCAGCTAGGCCATTCAAATGTCCTTTGGACTTCAAAATAACAGTTTGGGGGGAGGGAGAGCGCAGGGCTCATCCCTTTGATGAATGAATTTGAGACTAGGCTTTGTGAATGCATTTAGTGAACGAGGCTCGGTTTCTGGAAAGCACTGCAATGTCAAGATTATCTTAACTCTTGGAGAGTGTGTTTAGAGTAATACTTGTTCAACCATTTTACAGTGATCTTTGTGCTGCTTGCTGGGTTCTGATTGTTTGACAGCTTATTAAGAACCCCAGACATAATTGCCCGGGACATCTCTTCATCTAAAATAATGTTCTTGAGAGCGCACCATCTCTGTATTTAATTTGCTGATTTTGTTAATGTCACACATTCTCTTATTTTGAAGTAGTTGCTATGGTCAGGTCAGCAATAGCTGGTGCTATGTTTAGCTTGAAGGACTTTGCAGATTGAGGTCATTAAAGCTTGTAACATGTTTTTAACTCTAAGTGAGTTCAGTGTAGTGTTAAATACATTGTGTTATTTTATTGCGCACAGACAATAACATTTCAAAGCACACTATTAAACATAAATGTTCCCAAACCGTTCTTCCTTAAATGCACCATTTTTGGTATGATTTTTAACCAGTACACCTTTAAAAGGGGTGTCCATTAAGAGTTCTTTAAAGGCAATGGTTATAAGTAGACCAATGACAACTCAAAGAACAATTGAAATGATTCTAACCTTTTATATACAGGTCTCCTAAAGGGTTCTAGGCTTATATGTACAATTGTAAGAAATATTTTTAATGGATTAATGGGTACACCTGTAAAAAAGAGGGCTCTTAAGGGATTCTCTCGTTAAAGCCATAACAAATAAATAGATAATAACTAATAAATACCCAAAGTTTGTTTACTTAAATGGTTCTTGCCTGGTTACATGGTTCTGCTCTTTAATGGAGAACCTCTGGATTAGTTTAAGAATTATTCCATACTGAAATAAAAGAAATTGTCATATGTCAAAAAATGCTCTGTACATTTTTGTCTATAGGACCTTTCTATTATGTGGAAGGTTATTCACACACACACAGTTCATTTACAAACAAGAGCCATTATCTGAGGTTCTTTGGAGAACCAAAAGTGGTTCTTCTGTGGCATTGCTTCAAAGAACCCTTTTTGGCACCTTTGTTTTTAGGAGTGCAGGGAACATCTCCAATATGTTGCTCTGAAACCTTCAAGCAATATTGGAACAGGAATGGGCGAAACACATTGTATGCGCCACCCCATATTTGATAATAATGTGATTATTACTCTCCCCACTCCAAGAAATGATTAGGGTTACCCATATGGATGAACAGCCATGGCCTCCCATTAGTCTGACTCATTTTGCAAAGGCTGGGCTGTGTTTCTCTGAGAAACCTGACTGTTCCTTCTCTTCAGGTCCAACGCTCTATCCCGCAATTCGTATTCAGGCCAAGATGCCATCTTAGCTCAGATTAATTGTCCATCTGTCAAATTGGCAGCCGTGCCACTCTCTGTCTCTCGTCTTGCATATTCAGATTAGCGCCAAACCCCGAGCGGTATCTTACGCGGGCTTCAACTCCCACCCCCCCCAAAACCCCACCCCACTGCTCTCCATTGTAATGTCGTCGTTGTTCTGGCAGGTGGATTATAAGCTGCAACTGCAGTGGAGAGTTCGTGTGTGTGAAGGCAGATGAAGACAGATATTTCTTCTTCTCACAGAAGGCGGAATGTCACCAGGGAACTTTGGGATTTGAGCTGTGGAATAGAATGGAGTGGCATGTGGTGGCAAAGCTATGGTGGAACATGGGGCTTAATTTCGTCATGTTTATTTCACAACCCTGATTAATGTTATCAGAGGCATGTCAAAGCCTGGGTGATGTTGGGTTACTAAGGCTCGGCTGTTTGAACAGTTTTGATACGGAGACTTTTATGAATGTTATGCATGACTTTGTCTCTTGATAGCATGTTGTGCTTCTACTTTTGGCAAAAAGCTTTGAATCCTGACTAGGAAACAAGCGTGCAGTAGAGAGGAATCTTTTTCATGGAGTAACAAAGCAGAAGACACATATCTCTGGCACATTGCTCAGCTTACTCACTATATAGGCTTAACAGACTCAAACGGCGACTCTAACCTGACTCTTGAGACACAGCTTGAAATTGGTACAGTAATGGGAATCACTTAGGTGTTTAGGTCAAGCAGAACTAAACGACCTGGGGACTTGTTATTCACTTTTATGAGCTTAACTGAGGACACTACAGAGCATGCAGTACACAGACAACACAGTAAAATGATTCTGAGGAATTCCCTCTTGTTAGAGAGATCAAAGAGGCTTGTATGACCCTACCAGTGTAGGCATTTATTGTGTAAACCAATGGGCAAATGGAGAGGTTGGGCTTAATATTTCAAATAAAGTGCATGCTCCTCCCATTCCCTTTTATACTAAGTAAATATAATGTATGTAATGTGTAACTGATATGGACTTCCATCAGTGCTGGGCATTTAAAAGCTATAATTATAGACATATCAACATGTAACATAAATGCAATTTATACAGTTTTGCTCAAAGCAGTGTCAGCACTAAAATGCTGTAAGGTTTCTGCTATGAGCTCTCAAAGCTGAACATGTCAAATGCTTTAGTTAGTTAGTAACTGCTTAATACTGATGTTGAAATATTATGTTTATCATCTTCTTTCTTGTAGGGCAGGGATCTCAAACCCCTATTACCAGGGGGTCACTGGTCAAGTGGCCAACCTTTCACCCAACATTTAAACTAAAATATGTTTACATTTTGTGTAAGATTACATAAGGCACACCAATCTATCACAATATTAAACCACAGACAGGGGACATAAATAACATGGATCATCATTTTACAGTGAGGGATGATAGGGGGCGAGTGAACAGTCATCTCTTAAAGTAGTTGGAAGTAGGAAAAATGGGCTTTGAGGTTTGACATGGGCCAAATTATGATGGCTAGATGACTGGGTCAACTGGCGACAGGGTCAGGGGCACCCAAAAACCATCCAAGCATGTGGGGAATGACGGTTAGTCCATCTGGTCCAGTCCCTCAGAAGAGCTACTGTGGCACAAATTCCTGAAAAAGTTGGCAGAACAAACATACAGGGCTGTGACCAGTGTTCCCAGCAAAAAGTGCCTGTCAAAGGATGCACTATGGGAAGAAGGAAAACTTGCGGAGGCAGTGTGATACTCTGAGAAATGGTCTGCTAGGAAACTCTGGGTCCTGGAATTCATGTGGATGTTACATTAAAATGTACTACAAAATTAAGCACAGTGTCACCAAGTATATCCCTTCACGCCAACAGTATTCTCTAATAGCAGTGGCCTGTAATTTCAGGAATGGTTTGGTCTCAATATTCCCCAGATCTCAACCCAATCAATTATCTGTGGGATGTGTAGGACAAACTTGTCCAGTTTATAGAGGCCCCACTTAGCAATAAAAAGGATTTAAAGAAAACATCTTAGTGCCAGATTCCACAGCATACTTTTAGAGGTCTTGTGAAGTCCTTTCCTTAATAGATCGGAGCTGTTTGGGTGGAAAAAGATGGACCTATGCAAAATGCAAAACAGGTCGTTTTAATGGTTTGGTTTCTCCATTTACTGAAGGAGAAGGCAGAACAAAAATGTCATGTTTGTTTTTTTCCCATAGCAACGTTATCTGTGCATTTTGACAACCGGACAGATATTTCATCCAGAAGCCTGTTTTTATAGTATAAAATTCTTTCAAGTAATGTTGTGTGTCATGAGTAATGATTAAAGTCACAGAATTCACACCTTTCATTTTAAGCAACTTATTGGCGGTTTTAATATAATGTTATTTTAAAGTGTGAATAACTCACAGTAAGAGCAAGCCAGCAACCTCTACACATCAGATTAGGTGCTACAACTAAAGCTCTTGTTGTAAACAGTGAGAGAGGCATTTTATTTGATGCAGAGATGCTTATATGCTTATATATTTGTCAAACACTTTGTCCAAACTGCCTAGAATAACCACTATTTGTCAGATGTGTCCTGCACTACTATATCTACTCTTTTCAGCATTGCTCAACCCAATGTCAAACACATTCTAAATTGTTAATCATTTTTAAAGACGAGTGTGGAACTTATTCTAGCTCTTGAAGCAGATAAAACTGAGAGGAGGCACAGAGTCTATGTGTAAAATCAGAGAAGGGTGGTTTGTTTGTCAATCCTGTCAACCGCTTCCAAAACACCAAAACTGTGTGTTTTATCATCATTATCAGCAACTACTGTGACTACAAAATATGAGCCAATTATGAATAATCAGGAGCAGTGCATTGTGGGAAAAATGATTTGGACAGGCTTGAGGCGTTAGTCAATTAAATGAATGGAATCACTGGCATTGGTTCAGTCGTGTATAATAGAGTCTAATGGTGTGTGAGTGTGTTGCTGTTGTTGTGAAAGATGCAGAGCGGGCATAGAGCTACACAATTTGAACGCGGTACAAAAAGGCTACATGCATAAACTCAAGCTGATGTGCATGTTCGTGTCACTTTTTTGTTAATAAGTGAAATGAAAAAAAACCCCAAAACGCTCCTTTCTGCTTTCAAACACAGGTTCGCTTGCTGAAGTCAACACCTGTACACACTCGAGAAGGGACGTATCCTTTAATAATAATGAAAAAAAAAAACTCTAGAGCACTCAAACATACACCCTTAAACATGAAATCGTTCTTGGCTTGGGTGTATTGTTCTAGCAAAACACCTAATTGGTATAAAGCTTTTCATTTATATGGATGTTGCCTAAACTTCAAGGGCTCATATCCTATGTTTTTCTTCTATATTTTTGTAGTCCATTTACAGTGTTAACCTGACTTCATGTACCAAAAAATTAGTCATCATTTGTTTTTCACATCACTATTTTCTACTCTTTCTTTATCACTTATAAAACTGTTCTTGACACTCTTTAAGACCCACATAAGTCACCTCTGTTTTAACCACCTCATTTAAAACTTAGTCCAAGCCGAACAACTCTTTATAACTTCAGGGCGACTAGGCAGGCCCAAATTCTATAGGCTGAACATGTGGATTTGTGTAAATGTGTTAGTTTTCCTCATGCTAAAATTTTGCAGGATCACCCCTTTCGAAAAGTTCTTCAGGGAACCAATAGTGGTTCTTCTATGGCATTGCTCCAAAGAACCCCTTTTAGCGGCATCGACCTGTAAGTGTGTATAGCAGAAATTCAGCCAAAAGACTTAGAAAAGCACTCAACAAAAAACCCTGGACGAGGCTGAACCTGAAAGTCCTGCGTAAGTATGACTTTATTTGCAGGTGGGCACGGCGCCAGACAAAGCGTCTTGCCTCTCTGCCTCTCACCTTAGCTAACCTCAGTCCAGGCAGGCAGTCTAAAGCAGTGTCCTCCCCTGCAGCCTCACATGCTAAAGCAATCACCATCAATCCCTGCTCCCCTACCCCACCGGACCTCTCCCTACTAGAGCCCCAGAGGCCCATCCATGGCTAGAACTGGGCTGCACTGAAAAGCAGGAGTGGAGCCCAGGACCTGCTGCAGACCTATGAACATGAACAAAAACATGAAAACATGGAATTTACTTCATTCAAATATGTACATTATTTTCCTTTCATTGCTTGAAGAAAACATATAGCATCAACACAACAGTATTTTTCAGGTCACTAATGAACTGGCAATGATTCTATAAAGCAAAGTCATCACTAAAATATAATCATTAGTTATTTTGTTGTTGTTATTGCAAGGAATTTTTAACTTTCATGGGACTATCTGCAAATTCCTTGCCCCTATAACTTACTAATGACTGATTTCGCCCTATTTTCCACATACTTTCCTGAGTAATGAGGCTTCGAATATGGCCACACGAAGACGTTTAAGGGGCTAATCACTGAGCATTTGGTTGAGCTTGACCAGTCACACCACATATCAGGCAAAGTTATTCCAGGCATTTTTTAAAAATACTATTTGCGAGTTCATTCTGATGAAAGTCTGGAAACAATTAGCATGTTTAACTTTTCCTAGTATGCCACTTCTAGGCAGAACTGTCAACATTTTCAAACACGTTTGGAACAAAGAGAAACCCCTCCACTTCGTCCTATCTCCTTCCCTTCCACGCAAACATAAAGGATGAAGTGTTCGTCGGGTGTTTGCACTCTCCACATTTCTCTCCCCATGGCTGCTTTGGGTTTTGGGGCGCTGCCCAGCACAACATTATACGATGAATAATGGCTGACAGCGAGAACGGCGTGAGATGGAGAGCAATGATGGACGCTGCACACAGGAAATGGCCTTAAAAGCCCATTCCCAGCCTATAGTGGGCTCCTCTCACCCCACTGTCAGGGACTTGTTTGAAAAGAAATATTAGCATGTTGCATATTTACTGTATGTCTAATGAAGAGGAGTTAGCTGAGGACCAACTGCCTCATATATTACACTTATCTCATATGAAAATAATATACACTATACCTTATTAACTTTATTAGTCACACATCGCACTTACGCTGAATATATAATAGCAAAGATTTCTTATATTTATAAACATGGGGGTAAAGGATTGCTGTGCTAAAAGTACAGACTGTGCTAATGTGAACAAGTGTGGTTCACAGCGGAGTCTGTGTCAGCAGTGTGAGGCTGTTAACTGTTTGTTAACTGTTATTATGTCTGGGAACTGACACACTGACATGTCTGACATGTGGAGGAGGCCTGAGATCTTATATTAATGCCAGATTTCCCAGACGTTACAGATAGTCCTTGTGGATGTGGTAGTTCAGCTATGGATGGAACGACTGAAGAAGTTGATTTAGAGTTGCTAGATAAAAGCGAGTCATATGCTATAATGCTATAGTACTACCAAGCCGCAGGTTATTTCTTAAACACTTCCAAACAACACATGAGCAATTTGCCACCGTGCTAATGTTTGATTGCTAACTTGATTAAATTCCTCCGGGCAATTCTAACATTGTGACCGTTTACATGCATACAAAATAGTTAGGACAGCAGAAGTTTTGGAGGAGAACCATGCTTGAAGCTAAATTTCCATCTCTACCTTTTGTTTCTATTTAATCATGTTTTCTTACTGTGCCCCCCCCCCCTTCCCCCAAAGTTCTCCCCATTTCTCAGTCATATCTCCTTAGACCTCTGTTCATCAAGGGGAGGGCCTGCTCTTCTCACTTAATGTAGAAGCCTTCCAGAACTCCAGCCCGAGTTCTGAGTACTCTCCCTCCTACAGTTACACAGTCTTTCATGCTGCAACCATATGTTGCATGAACTAGCATTAGTAACCCACTCAACTGGATTATTTGGAAAAAAAGCAGTGAAATTGAGCAACTAACAGAATGAACATTTTAAACGTGTATATGATTTTACCCTTGGCTCCATTGTGTAAAACACGAGCCATACAAATATGTAAAAACTATGCTTAGTGGGAGGCACAGTGTAGATTTTGCACACACTTTAACTGTACTTTTGGATTGTGGGTTGTAGATGTAGGAGGTAGGTTTCTTGCATTTGCAATATCTACAGCTCAGTCGAAGTGCTCTCCAGTCTTTTTATTCAAATTATATGTTTTCTGAAGCAAACTAATCTATGAAATATTAGTAAGCAGAGCTTAGTAGAATCAAGACTTTTGAACTGAATTGAATTTTTACCTGGGAACAAAAAATGTCTTATTATTCTCCTACTTAACTGTTTCTGTGAAGGACAGCATTTTGTGGATACAGCATGGACAGATCAGTTCTATGTTGATTCATTTCGTTAGTTTTGTTTCATGCAGTATGTAGATCGAAGCTGACCTGTCCCCAACATGTATTAGCTTAAACAACAGAAGAGTATATTACACTAAAGATCCCTTTCTTCACCAGCACTACCTTCACATCATTTTCTAAAAAGCTGTATGTTTCTCCTGCGCTTGTGTTTTAATCGACTTGGCTGGATCTCAAGCCTCGCTCCTCTTTTCCACCTTAGACCCCCCTCCCTCGTCCGGGTGTACAATGCCTTCACTGTACTGCCTCTCCCTCTCCCCCTCCGGCTGTGGCTGCAGATGGTGAAAAGGCTAGAAGAATATGCATACTGAGATTATGGCGGCATGCAAAAGTAACACTGTAACTGTATCCATCATTACTATACCCCTCTCAAGGGCAGTGTTTTCACATTCATGAAAAAAAATCCCAGAGTTCTTCTCAAAATAACAGCTAAACTGAGAACGGCACTTTTCAGCTTGCTCTGGATTTTGAGTAGCTGAGATCAACTCCCAGGGCCCCCCAGGGCCTTCTAGGCTTGTGATTTGCTATTAATTTATATTCAGTCTAACCATTTTTGTTGGGTCCACTCTAGTGACAAAAAATAGCAGAGAAAATAAGAAGAAAATAGTGTTATTATTGAGTTTTTTTTCCAAAGTGAGGACTTAACTCTAATGATTTAATTGCCTTGGATATTTCTACTTCAACTAAAACAATGTACTTTAAAATATATTTAATTAACTGCATTTATTTAAATTCAATTAAAATAATTTTTAAAATGAATGTATGCCTGCTGTTAGAGTTAGGCTGAAGTACCTTTCATAGCAATGCCATTAAAACAAAATATATCAGTGAGACATGACTAGAAAACAATGTTTTATTTTATGTATTTTACAAGCCAGTCAATTCAAAGGTAAAATAACAAATACACTTCTTAGATTAGGCATGCTATTCCAGTATGTAAAGTCATAGTAAAAAAGAGGAATCTGTCAGCCGCATATATTTTGTGAATGTGATCTGTGGGCTAAAGACAAGGACAGTGTCTTCAGTTTAACTAGTGAACTCAGAATAATCACGAACCAATAACTGCCTTTCAGAGCCTTCTGTGCAGCAGTTGACCTACACAGCAGGATGAGTTCCTCTGTTCTTTTACACAGCAGTTGTACAAGAGCATGCGTATTTCAGTCAGGTATTGTTGCGATTATAGCTGCTATGGTCTTGGGCTGGGTTTGTGTACGTAATTCTGAGTACATGTCTAATGGAGCTCAGTGGTAGGCCCGCTGTACTGTGCCAAGAGTGGCGACTTAATTAAAACTTGCGCAGTTCATGACCCTCCTGCGTATAAACTCACACAGCAGTCTCCCCGGGGACGCACAAAGAAATGTTCTCTGAGTGTGCACTCTTTTGGCGTACGTGAGCGTCTGCGCTTTGCATGCCGGTCTGTTCATGCGAGTGCTTCCTGCTTCTTTTGATCAGCGTCCTAAACTCCTAATTTACCTGATGTAACTTTAATAGTTTGAAGAATTACTTTATCATTGGCAGAATGTGGGTGATTTGCAGTGAGGCTAATGACGGGGACGCTTTATGCCTAACTGAAAGGCCCCTCATCACGCTGAGCAAGTTCTGGAAGTGATTTCCAGATATCTCAGTAATGACTGCTGATTAGGACAAAATGCCATATATGTGGTGAGCTCATCTAAACCAAAGTGCGTTTGGTGTTGAATAGCTTTCTGTTAACCCTTGAATCGCTAGGCAACAAGAAGGTAAACGTAGGTGTTGTGTCTATATACCGCCTGAAATATTCCCTTTGCCCTACTTACATCAACCTTCAAACAGGAACATTTGCGGACCACCTGTGAAAGCTTTGTTATGGCAGGTTGATTTTCTTCACTTACTATTCTGCATTTCTTAGCATGTCAGGCTATTTCACCCCTGCTTTGCATCTCTGAAACCAGATGTATAGCTGCTTTTCGAACTAAATGCATGTACAAAGTTTCCAGAGATCACTTTCACCTTTGAAGTCTTGCTAGCAGTTGACAAACATCAGTTTAAATGGGGCAGGTGCGGAGAGAGGCAATGAGTTGATTTATTTATGTATGTGTGAGAGCGTAGTAGGGGGTTGGTGGGTTTGGTGAGAGGGGGGCTTAAAATTACACCCTTAGCCCCAAATCCTCTTCCCCAGCATGGCAGAAACAGGCTTAGACTGGGCAGGGACGGATGCCAGACCCGCACCCCCCCGGCTTTTGTGTTTTAATTAACCTGCGCTAGGCCTGCTTGCGCTAAATGTGCTTCAGTTGATAAGGTGCCCTGGATGATTGATTCATTAGGCACACGTGCTTCCAATTTCCATAGCATTAGAGCTAGAGTTAGCATTAGCATTAGGCAGCAATTGATGCAGGAGAGAGTTGAGAAGCATTAGTGTGGTTGCAGTGTATGCCTGTGCATACATTTAAGCTGTGGAACCGGGGTGCAGCAGTGTAGCACTTCTTCTAAACATGCCCAGTATAGTCGTTTTAGAAATCCAGAACACAGCTGGACTGCTGATTATAAAGTACTATGTTACTTCTCTCAGGCTAAATAGGGGACTGAATCAGTGTCAGTCAGGTATTTAATAGCAAGACTCGCTGTGTCATTAGCCCTTCATCTCAGACATTAACATGCCCTATCCTTTTTTTTTTTGCTGAACACTAACCAAGGGGGGCTAATTCTCGAAAGCCTCTCTGTTGCCGACATAGAGAACCACATAGGTCATTGCGCACCCAAATATGTCCTATATGTCCAAAAGGGGGCCATTTGGGATCCAGTCAAGGTCTGGCCACCTCCCAGCAGCCCACTCGAGGTCTCCATCAGCCCAGTGCCGTGGCAACGGTGTGATTAAAATGGGTGCCGCTGGCACACCCAGATGGGCCATTGTTCCATATGTGTTCCACCTGCGCCAAACCGAGCTGGCGCCAGCCTCCGTGGCACAGCAGCTTCCGATTGGGTGTCGCCTAGCAACCTCGAAACTGGGCGATATTGGGGGGAGTTTAAAACCCCAACATGGGGTTGTTTTTCCGCTCTTCTCGCCATTTTTGCCCCTCCTAATAGTGAAGATTGGCACAGGACACTAAGTAAATGAATCACCATTAATAATAATTTGCATATGGTGCCTGGTGGAAGCGCGCCGCGCCGTTGGCTGCAGGTGAGAAAAGCTCAGCTTATCAAAGCTAATGCACCAAGCGTTGTACCAGGGGAACATTAGCACACTGTCATTAACAAAAAACAAAAAGGGAGATAAATTGAGGGATCTGAGAGAAAGTTTGCAAAAAAACACCTACAGAACTGGCAGAGTGTGTTAATCCAGAGGGAGGCGTCCGGGAAATGGGCCTTTGTGACATTCACGCGCTAGCAAGCTAGTTTGCAAGCATGCAGCTCTTTCTAACTTCACCCATCACTTAGTTGCTCAGCCATTTTGCTTGCTTTTAATGACTGATCCCATTAGCAGTGGTGATTAGGTGAAAGAGCAATGCCCCGTGCTCTGGGTTTCCCCTCTTCATACTAAAACTGTCAGATTCTTTCCTCCCCAGGCTTCATTTTTCATGATTTCATTTCTTTGGAGAGTATTTTCGTGGTTTTTCTAATTCCTTGCGGCACTGGAGGGCGATGTGTCGAGGCTGTGTTCAGCACGCCTGCAGGTTTTAATAACACTATGGCGGACGTCCAGCAGCAATGAGCTCTCTGATTGGCTGAGCACCTGCGTGGGGAGGAGGGCCAGGGGGTGTGACGTGATTCAGCTGGAATGAGACTCTCCTCACCTGCATCCGAGTGGAGAAAAACCATTAGAGCTGCCTCAGGCTCAGAGGAACTGGGAAAATATCCCAATCGTTTTATTCCTCACAGATTTCATTCCTTCTTTTTTCAGGCAATAAAATTAGCTTTTGAGAAGTAATTTTTGAAGTTGCACATTTTGCCAAGCTTTGATCCCTCTGCACTGACAGAATGTTCATCATACCAGATGAGTGTCAGAGAAAGACAGAGAGAGAAAGAGACAAATAGAGCAAAGACAGAGAAAGAAACAGAGAGAGGGAAAGAACAGATAGACGGATAGATAGATAGATAAAAAATATATCATATGAATGGAAAGAGAAGATGGCCTGTCTGGTCCATTCTACTATAGAACAAATTATAATAGCCATTAGTAAAACAAAAAAGGTTTCAGCTGGCTATGACAGAAAGGTGTCCATTGCTAAAGTGCCATCAGAAGAGACACCAGGATGCACTTTGGGAAGAGGAGCTGATGGAGACAATATGATGCTCTGGCCAATATTCTCCTAGGAAACTTAGAGCTGACATGTCACCATTCCTAAACATTGTTTGAGACCAAGTACACCTCTTGAAGTCCTACCACACTGCAAAAATTATTCAGGTAAGGTTTAAGAAACACAGAAAAGAAGCCAAGGTTCTGACTTGGCCCCGAAATTCCCCTGATCTCAGGCCAATTGAGCATCTGTGGGATGCGCTGGACAAAGTAGCGTGATCTATGCAGGTCCCACCTCGCATCCTTAAAGGATCTGCTGCTGATGTTTTGGTGCCAGATACCACAGAACAACTTTAGAGGTCTTGTAGAGTCTGTGCCTCAATGGACCAAAGGTATTTTAGTGGCACGAAGGGAACTTCAGAACATTAGGCAGGTGGTTTTAATGTTATCGTGTGTGAAAAAACCCCAGTATAACACGTTTGCCTCATCTGTGTGCAAATACTGACGTGTTTGCATCTATCCCTCAGAGACTATGTAATGCTGATTATTGCTCATTGCAGTGAATAGTCCACTTACAGCCATAATGCTGACAGAAAGAACTCAGGCACACCTCCTATTTGATTAGTCAATACCCCAGCCCCTATTTACACCACATCGCTGGCACAGGAAGCCCCTCAAGGCAATATTGCAGGCAGCTCTTGAGCAGCATAAGATGATGTCTTTATGGCGCAATGTATGCAAGCCAGTGCTTGCCAAATCATTACTCTGTGGACTGACATTGTGCACTCTATTGGTTGGGCATGGAGTCAACCTATTATTGCACGTGTTGGAACAATTAATCTCTTTTGTTGCAGTGAGGAGCAGCGAGGCTGGTTCTGGTGAGTGGAGCTTTCAAGAGTAATATTTTGTGGTTTTCATGCTTTTGGTTTTATTTTTTAGGGCCTACATTGGTCAGTGTAGAACAAAAAAAAATCTCCAGAGAAGCAAGCCTTTCAGTGGATAAGTACTAAAAAACTGCAAAAGAGACGTGTGAGTATGTGAGAGTCTTTTTTCAAGTTTTAAACTCCAAAGGTAGCAGTTTTTTTTCCTAGAACTGCATGTTCAGGCCATGGGGACCCAGAGCAGATGTTTCCAAAGTAAAGCTGTGCCTAACACCATTCTCACAACCAAATGTGGCACGATTCTACCTTGTTTCTGCCGTTTCAAAGGCCATGGCTGGGAACTGAATTTTAATTTGCTCCCCAACATTACCTACCCTTAAAAGAACTTGGAAGAACTCACAAGAGCTTCATAATGTGTTATAAATGGCAGCACTTGTCTGTGATTTGTCAGCTTATATTATAATCCGAGCCTTGTGTGCCCCCTTTCTTTTCACCTATCTCATAGATAACTGTAATAATGAGATTAGTTTTACGAATCGTGACATTTAACCTGACAAACCTCTCTTGGCACGATTATAAAGACAGAGTGCTGCACACTTATCACATATTCTTTAAATTCTGGCACCACATGCACTGTGAAACATGCCTACAGAAAGGGAGCATCCATGAGATTTGAAACCAGGCCAGCCATTCATTAATGATGAATATGTGCTGCTATTGACCTCTCCGTGCTTTACAGTGTTTGTCCAAGCGCAAAGACTCTTGCAAAAATACAGTAAATCAAACACCCCAATACACAATAACACACGATGATCCCTTCTTTTTTTATTTTAAAGACTGAGCAGTCAAAACATCCTTATGAAAACAGAACCATCAGCTTCAAAGGGTCGACTCCCTCTTGGAAGCATTGAAGTGTTGATAAAAGATAAAGCCATAAGCCTTCCCTGTATATCAACTCTGTCTTTGATTCAGACGGAGCGCCGGCTTTGTGGGGGGGGGAGGCGGGTCACTTAGACTGCACCGGGACGATAATGCCCGCTCGTTTGGCTTCTGTGACGGATGTGACCTTTTAGGATCTGCTTGAAAATGCAGAGCTGCTGACCTGCGGTGGAATTAGCGCATCCCTGTGGCCGCAGACAGCTTGACCTCGCCTGGGCGCTGTGGCACAAAAGCTCTGCAGTGAATAGCGCAAGCTTAATCTGCCCAAAGCTCCTGGGCCATGGACACAGGGGTAAAGCTCACACCCCAGGGGCCTCATTTGGCCCCCGATCAGATGGATGGGGCTGGTAGGGGCCACGGTTGCCCCATGTACTCTCGCCCTCTGATGCTAGCAGATGCTACTTCACCCTTCTGGGAGAGGGTTTCTCAAGGGGCAGGACACCAGCATGGCATAGCCAGACACGGATGGGCTTCGCTAAGCTTGAATAGCTGCACCAGAGGAAATGCCCGGGTGACGGAGAACTCTTCAGAAGTGCACTGTCGACTCCTTCAAGGGGTACACCCTGGCCTTCCGTCACCCACACATCGAGCTTACAAACAGTGCACAGGCAGAAACAGAAGCCCAGCTGGAGATATCTGAGTAGGATGAAGGGCAAAATCCATGAAAACATATTACTCTGCCAACCTTACAGCTGGGCATGTAAAACTTCAAGCACATCATTACAGGTCTCATATCAGAAACTCAAAGGGGAGGTTCAAATTAGCATCTCATGAGCTTGTTTCACCAAAGCACTGATATATACATTGTTTTCCTGTTGATGTTGGACAATAGATGTTCTTGTAGAAAAGTCTATGTGGAATATAACGAGCTTCTGGGACAAGTGTCAAGCTATACAAAAACAGTCCTCCAGAATATTCCAAAATATTCTTTCTCTGATGCATCTGTAAAAAACAACTACGCCCTGTGGGTAAAAATATGTAAACTGAACAACACTGCAAGCTGAAAAAAAAAAAGTAGTTTCCTTTTAGTTTTGCCTTTGTATCTGATTCCAATCGTATCAATTTGAGAATTCCATCTTTCTCTCTTTCCTCTTCTTTACATATAATTGTCTTGTCGATGTCTGTTAAATGATTACACTGTGCCATGCATTATCATCATTTTTGTTATTATCATTGTTATTAGTAGTATATTGTTGTTGTTGTCATTTTTATTATTGTTATTCTTATTTTCATCATCGTTATGGTGTGAATTGATTTTACCTAATAGTTTGGAATGTGTGAGAGTAAAGCCTGAATACAAAAAGCAGGCCACCTTTACTATAATCAGTGATGAAGAAGGTTGTTCTAAAAATCAGGCAGGCAGTCGCAGGTACACCAACACTCTATAACACTGTACTAGAAATATAACATATTCTTTTATTTCAATAACTCAAAAGGGGTACAGTCAAGCCTTAGAAGCAGAATCCAGCTAAACATCTATCAAGGCACAGGCCATCCTAACACCTGGCTCTTATGTGCACTGATTGGCAATCACTCCAGCCCTTTTCCCTGGCACTACAAACACTCTGAACCGAGATGTCACACCATTAGCGACTGCCTAATGCACATGTTTTCAAAGCCCCAAAGACGCATAGCATCTATACGGTAAGTGGTTTGCTCTTCAGATTAATTTGAGTTAATTTCTGGGGTAAGCCTGGTTCAAACAAACAGTTCCAATCATTCTAAAGGATGTTACCATTTCACTGTCTTTGTACTCATATTTGGCAGAACATTTTTGCAAATTCCAACTTGTTTGTTGGACAAATCTTTGTTGCTCTAAATTTAGTTCCTTGCATAGTTTAGAAGTGTTCCGTTATCACATCCAGATATGAATATCTTCTGGCTCTCCTCACTCCCACTAGTGCAGCATGCCCCCTCTGAATTGTATACTATACTCTTATGTAATACAATTAAAGATGCCAAAAACAAGACTTTGCATGATTGGAAGAAACACATTTTTTAAATAGTCAGTTTCCCTCCCTTCAAGAAACGGATGGATCTTTTGCAAATGAGATGCGTGAACAATGTGAAGGTTCTATACCAGTTTAATGTTTTCTCCAGCTGCATGTCCAAGCCAAGAACAATTTAGATTTTATTTGTAAGAGTGTAGTAGGAAGGGCTCAGTCATATAAACCCAATGTGGTCCATTTATTGCAGCCTGGTTCCACTGAACAAGGAGCCCCTCAATCAAAGCCTTCTCTCCCCGACCGGAGGTGCCCCAACCGTGGCCACAGCCCTTTCCTGGGGAGGGTCACGTATACTGTACACATGCCGGGGGATTAGGGGATGAAAGAATGCCACTGACTGTGAAATTGCCCGATTTTTATCAGGGTGCAGAAAGGGGAGCAGCTGTGCATAATTCTGGGCCTTAATCCGGAGGATGGAGACTGAGCTAGAGGCGCGTGCGCGTGTGTCCGCATGTGTGCTTGAATGTCACTGGGAATTCACCAAAAGCCAATCCAAATACCTGTATTTGCCCTCTGCCTTTTTCATCCACCTGAAATAGTACATTTCCAACTGGAAGGGTCTATTAATGGAGGCCAATCAAGTTTTTTTTTTAGAAAATGGCAAGCAAATAGCATCATGTTTCGCATCTGGGTTGCTGAGGGCCCCTGTTCACTCTTTCGAGCGAGCCTCAGCTGCACTGGATCTTTATCAGTTTGAGGTTTTTATGACAGCATTGTTGATGCATCTGCATTCTAATCCTGCCCTCCGCTCCCTCTGATAAAGCTTTATACTTTGGGGAGGAATTAATCTTTTATGTGGGCTTTATCAACTCTCTCCCAGCTTGAGTAAAGTAGGAACTCCTGTGGCATCTTTCCATAAGAGACCATGGACAAGCATTCTTTCATTTTAATCATTTCGGCAAAAATAAACAACAAGCGATTCCGAATCTGGCAAGAGACAATAGTTCCCTTTGAAGTGGCCTGATTTAGATCATACATGGAAGACTCTCTAACACGGCCTGCTCGAGTTTGAGGCACTTGGGAATATGTATGAAGGGTGAAGAGGGCATGGCAAAGCTGGATTCAGCCTAGGATCAGGAAGCCCTCCTTGCTCCCAGAGCAGCAGGTGATGGGCAAAAAACCTGCACCGCAAATGCCACCAGGGCTGCTGGAGCCGGATCATCTCCAAAGGCGAAAACTGCTGCCGGAGCGCAGGGGCTTTAATACATATTATTCACAAAGAGCATGATTGATCATGCAAACGTGTCCAGCTGCTAGCTTTGGCAGGCGGACCGGGTTAGCAGTAGCTACGCAGCACCCGGGTGTCTGGCCCCTTCACCACAGAGCCGATTTAGCCTTCCCCAGACGCCACCATAGCAGAGTCAGAGACTCTAGTGTGTGCCTTTACACACAATCAGTGATCCGTATGGCACTCGGGGAGTCTGCTGGGAAAATGGGGGCGTGCGAGAGCCCTTTCTGTCTGTCAAAAGGCCTGAGAATTAATCAAGACTGAACTGTGGTTTGTAACCTGCTCCACGTATCTGGTCAGATTGCACCCCCTTGAGGACGTTTGTATATGGCATGGACTTAATTTGATAAAATGTGTGAGAAAGATACTGAAATCTTTTCAGTGTCTTTCTGCTAAATGGAGCAGGAAAAAAGAACGACAAGAAAAGAACATAATTTGCAGTCTAAAGAAAATATCATTTTATTTAAAAATGATGAACTCAGATTCACTTTCTTGCTCATATCCTAATCTATTCTGAAAGTATAAAATAAAGAAATAAAAGGAGAAACACACCAAAAGAAAACAGATGAGTGTTGAGATAAATAATATTAATATATTATTTTCTGAAGATTTCCTTCACTTATAATGGAGAGGGTTTTTGACAGAGGGTCATCAGATGGCATCTTTCATTGGATCATTGGATGAGGCAGCTTGAAAACAGAAAGGGAAGAACCAGCATTTTTAAATTGTTCACAGTTTGCATCATAATCTACTAATATTCTATCATAGTATCTAAAGACATCATTACATAGTAGTTTGTAGCATTCAGGAGTTTCGTTTATTCTTCATTTCAAACTAAAATGATGAATGCTGCTACAGTTATAAAGGCGGATTGAATCATACTCACTTTTATCGTTTGTCTGCCTTCCAAAGAAAACTGGACTGCAAAATGAATAATGACCGGATTTTAATCTGAACATCAGTTGAGCTTTTTCTCATGTTTATATGCATTATCAGGAGATATAAACAGTAATTGTGAAGTGAAAGGGAGCCAATTAACTAACAGCTGTGGAGAGATTAAAGCTTTGGGCTTTGATAGGTAGCTGAGTGTTCCTGAAAGGTAAATGCAAAAAAACTCACATGCTGTCCTTTGAGGGGTTTACTGTAGAAGTCAGTCTCCACTTGCTGACTCCCTCTCCTGCATTCGTTTGTGTTCGCAGCTGACCAGAATGAAATTGACTATTAGTCTCACAGTAAAAGTCCCACTCAGTGTGTGTGGCTACACAGATAAATGTATTACTCCTGAACATCAGAGATGCTCAATAAACCTGTGATCCACTTTTGGGTTGCCTAAAGAACCAGGCTCTTTCTGAAAAACATCCTTTTAAGAACTCTAAGGAAGCATGTTTTATTTGTCCACATGCATACACTGTCTGAAAAACTGAGGAAAATTAAACAAAACATAAAAACATATGTGGCCTGTGCAAAGCTAACAGTGCATTTTATGTTTTGTTTAGTTTTTTATTTACATTTACATTAGATTTCCAGTATTTAGCAGTTTCTTGGATAAAAGCAACTTCCATTTCCTAACAACAGGAGGCAGTCTCTCCCTGGAGCAACTTGGGGTTAAGGGTCTTGCTCACTGACCCAGTGGTGGTATGCTGAGGGTAGGATTCAAACCCATGATCTCTTGGTCCAGAGGCAAGTATCCTAACCACTAGGCCACAGCCACCACACTTTATTTATGCCAGTTAAATAAATAAAAGATGAGCACTAAAACTTGCAGAAAACACCACGTTTAATTGTATCTCTTGTAGGAAACCTGTACTTATTTTGTAACCAAGTCATTTGACCTCAAACTTTGTACACACATGTATTTCATAACCAGCTAAAACAAAACATGGTTTCAAAATCAAGGCAGCGATCATATATTATATTATATTGTATTACAATATAATTACAATATAATTACAATCGGATTCCAAAAATGTTGGGACACTAAACAAATTGTGAATAAAAACTGAATGCAATGATGTGGAGATGGCAAATGTC
>JBBPDE010000011.1:12945054-12956474 GCA_037974605.1 Nannopetersius ansorgii | reverse complement strand
CTCTCTCTCTCTCTCTCTCTCACACACACACACACACACACACACACACACACACACACACACACACACACACACATCATATACATTTCTGATGGCTCGTTCAGTACAGTAATTGTATCTGTATCTTGACCAACTGCTATATACTATGTGTATATGTCTAGTAGATGTCAAACTTATAAACAGACCATTTTAAAGCTTAATAGTTTCTAAAGAAAAAATAAAAAAAAAAGGTACTGAAGAAAAAAACCTGATATCCAGCCATCTCAAACCCTGCACATCTAGAACAGTGGTGTCAAACTCTGGTCCTAGAGGGCCAGAGTGCAAAACAAGTTTGATGGCTGTCCTACTCAAACACATTCACTAAACCTGGCAATTAACTGGAAAGGTGAACCAGGAGTTTCTGAGCAGAGAAATCACCAAAACCTGCTGGAGTTTGGCTTTAGAAGTTTGTAGACATCCACTCATCTAATTTTTCTTAAATGTTTTTGAAGTAAAGGATATTAACTGGGTGTTTGTCCCACCCTCCAAGGGAAACACCACCCCAACTCATCCCAGAGATACTGGATAGAGCTCCACTGCTCCACAGCCCTACTTTACATGCCTAATACTCACTGTCGTTTCCCCAATTTTATTTTTAAAGGAGACAGAAAAATGTTGTTACATTTTAAGTGTGCTCCTCACAGCCTCTTTTCCACACACTAAAGCTCACTAAAATGTCAGGAAACTTGAGTGGTTATTGTCATTCATGTGGTCAAGCCAGTGCTGTCCATTAATTGCCTGTGTCGATCGAGGTCAGACCCCAACAGTGCTGTTGGACTGAGCTCATCTAAGCCACATTTGCACTGTGTGCTGATCTGATAGCAGACCTGCATGATAATCAGGATGGTTTTAGTTTTCACATTTAACTGTTACGCAAAACATTTGTAAAGTGGGCAAAGAAGGTTTTTGGACCAATAGTCAAACCACTTTTGCTTCTTCAAAAAGCCTCTCAGAAACCAGTGCCTTATTAGAACATTTTCTAAATTTAAAGAACCTCCACATGATGTTATGGTTCTATTCCAATCCATTTTTTTAAGAGCTTACATTCAAGCCGATAGCTGTTTAAGTACTGATGGTTCGTATATGATATCTTCTACAGGGCTCGCTGCTGTTACACACATTCAGCTTTTGTGGCTGAATGCAAAATAACAGTCAACAGTTCATGAAAAAATATAGGCTCTCAGCTTGCCAGCTGTGTGCTGATAATGCACCTGGTCAGTGCAGTCGTAAATTGGCTGTTATGCCCTGATACACAGCTAGTTAAATAATTCACTGACTGACTGTTAATTCATTTCTATTCAAATTTCTTCTCTCCTCAAATTACCTTTGCATTTTCCCCTGCCTCTCTTGTGCAGCCGTCCTCTCCCTTATGCTGTCCTCTCTCCTCTCTCTTATTCCTATTTCACTCTTTCATTTTTCTTTCTCTTCTGCTCTCTATCATTCTTTCTCCCTGTGTCATTCTCTATCTCTCTTTTCTCTCTCTGCCTCTCTCGCATTCTCGTTCTCTCTCTGTCTCTCACACTCTCCTTCTGCTGAACTCTCCCTGCTCTGACTCATTGTTTAGGCTGGTTCCGCTTTAAAGCAGATTAGAGCTTTCCCTCCTAATGTCTTCTAATCCTGTGTTACGGCATTGTGGGAAGGCAACAGCAGGGATATCTGGGAATGCCTTTGGAATTGCCATCAAACGTGTGCCACACTACACACTGTGAAGGTGTCCTCTTCACATGTTTTTCAGGGACACGTGAAAAAACATACTCCTGCGGTCTTTCTCCTTGGGTGCCCCCCCCCACCCCACATGACCTGCATGCTCTTTTCTTTTACACAGTTTGTCAGACAAACTTGCCTGCTTTGACTGCAGTGCACACACAGCTGGAGACATGGCAGCGCTTGTTAGTGTCTAGTGTGACCTGGAGTCTGCACTGTCTGGGAGGTGGAGTGCAGTGCATTGTCAGGGTGATCCAGCAGCTTTATTGAGGATATTTTACACTTCCATGTGTATGTATCATCTCCCTCTCTCACACTTCATATAGCATTAAGAGTCAGTTGAGCAGCAGTAATAATAATAAGTAATAAAGAGAATATACATTTTTTCAGTACATGTATTCAGTACTGACAAAAGATGCTGTGAAATCTCATCTTCCGCAGCTGATAAACATACAGTGGAAAATCACACACAGGCAGATAATACGAATGTTTTTGTTTTTAATAGATATCCACTGTTTTAAATTGGTGGATTGGTGATTTTCTCAGTGTGGGTTTTGTGCAATTCAGTTTCCCTGGCAACCTGACTGACTCAGTTCCATCCTTTCTATGCTGTGCTGCAGCAGTGGGGCCATTATTTCAAACAGTTGGCTTTTATTTGTTTGTTTACCCCATTTATTAATTTTTCCCCTTTACAAGATGTTGCGAGGTGGAGTGAGACAATTGACTTTTTTCCTCCTTTCTCCCCTGATGCATGTCATTGTCACAAATGGAATTGACATTTGGAATCAAATCATATCTAATTTACTGTGATGCAAATTACAATAGAAAACATATTAAGCTGCTATATGTTTTTTAAATAAATGGAGTAAACATTGTAATAGAAGATGAAAAGCAAGTGATATAGTTGCAGAGATTTTCTCACTGTATAGGGAACAGAGAAAGTAGGGTAAACAGACCAATTAATCTCACCCAAATCGTTGGTTGAACAGTTTTTAAGTAAAATGCATTATTTTCACAGGAAAATGTGAAGTTACAATGACACATTAATCTCTCATTTAATAGCTTATAACTTCATTCTTAAGAAAATGTAATTAATTCAAATGATATACAGCTATAATACAAAAAGTCATGGCTGTGCTTAATGGGTATATGTTGTACCCTTTATGAACTCCCCTGTTCCAAATAAGCTCATAAGCTCACAGTTGTGAATTTAGTTGTATTTTTGTTTTGTTTTTTATAATAAAGGGCACAAGTGTTAGAAAAAAACATGAACATTAACATGAACATCATATCACAAACATCATATTGTGTTGTTAAACTATTGTGTTGTTTAACTTCAAAAATTGTAAGCGCATATAAAGTGCGTTTATACAGGAAAATTCTATGCAGTCTCTCTTAGATTGTTTGAATGTTACAATGTTTAAATGTTTTTTTTCATTTAGTTGTTACTGTTATTTTGTATTTGATGAAGATCACAACAGTCAAACAGCATTAGGCCTAAAAGCATTAACATGCATTAACGTCATATTGAGAGGCAAATGAATGATCACCTTCATAATTAAAATTATTTAACTGTTTAACTTTTTCATTTTTGGGCAGGAGCTGTAGTTTCTCCTTGGTATTGTCATTGTAAATCTGCGAAAATAATAAGTGAGCTTGAAGGGAGCACCTTTAGCTTAATGGGGACACCAATAGTTTTGGAATAAAAATATAGTGTATTTAATTTTCAGATCAATATTTTGTTATAAATGTTCATAATCATATGTCAAATCATATACTGCTTGCAGAGAGTATATGATTACTGAATATATGTTTATACTTAAGTTTTTTTTCAATGAAGTCTCACTGATTCACTCCATTTTTTATGCTATGGTACCCTTTAAGTTCATGTTTAAAATATGAAATCTGTAAAAAATACTGCAATCTACAAACATTAATTCTCAATAATCTGGAAATAAATGATGCACATCAGCATAGTGCACAATATTATATGACTAGCATGCTAAACACATATCATAGCATTTGCTACAAGCCTGTAAAACTGTCTTTTGAAATGACTGTAATTATCTCTAACATCCTAGTTCCAACTTGTGCTAGGTGCTGTTAGAAACATTAATCTCTTTAAATAGAAAAAAAAGGTGATACTTAGCCAAGATAAAGGTTGAGGTACGTAAAAAAATTGATTTTCTGAGTCTCTTCTGGGCAAAGGTTTTATGCGGCTTTCAAAATGGTCGCTGGGATGAATTAACATTGGCAGGAAATTGTCAAAATATGCAGCAGCATGATTGGCTTAAAAATACAGGGAATATTTAATAACATTTATTAATTTAGATATCAAGCAGGAAAATAACTGTTTCTTTACACAATTTGTGTTCAAAGTTACAGGTGTGCCTAACGAGTACTTGAGCTTAATAGGGGTGTTTACCCTAAATAATACCACAGTTCATGCTTCCTTGATCAGCTTCTCTCACAAGACATATACCATGTCAGAATTTTAAAAAGGGGAAAAAAGAAAACTGCCACAAAAGAATCTGGAAAGATTATAGTATCTCCATTCATCAGCATGATGAGCTCATACCCTGTTAGAGCTTGAGTCATATTGGTTTGCAAATAGCGGGGCTGTATTTGTATCTCTGAATATTCCGTGACAAAAGGCTGTTGAATTTTGTTTTTGATGACAGTAAATTGCACCAGCCAGTAATATGTCATGCCATTCTATATCGGCCATCATCTTTTCTTTTCGGTCATTGGCAACCTTCTTTATCTCATGGTTTATTGATTTTGTAGACATTTTCAGGGGGTGTGGCTTGGAGAATTTCACATGTTTGAAACATTCTAAGGAATCATTTGTTACTCAGTTACAAGTTCATTGCATTCTTATTAGTTTTTAGTTGTTACATCCATTTTAGTGTCTTTACATCGGAGAGTTAATGTTAGTAATACATTAGAGCTTTTTGGAATGCATCATAAATCATATCTATTCTTCTTGCTTTTCTAACGAAACAGTTCCACAGCAGCTTTGAAAGGTTTAATGGGAGTGTGTGATTTGACTGCATCTATTTATGATTTAAAGCTTCTCTCAGGCAATGCATAGTGAAAATGGAAAAAGGCTCTACAAAAAAGAAATAGGTCAGAAGAGCTCGAGTGTTGACAGATGTAGGACAAGTGTCTGGCGTAGCCCTTGTGGACTGAAACTTGGATTCAATTGGAAGCTGTTGCTTCAGGTAGACACTTTAATTATTATGGTTCAGGATGCTCTGTGTTGTAGTAATGTTATTATAATCTAAAACCCATTCAGTGTGTTGTTTTCGGAGAAAGTCCGTTTTTATCCAGATAACAGTGTCTTGACCAGCCATGTCCAGCTGGACACACTCCATTCTCTCGCTTTCTCCTTCCTTCCGTTCAAATTCTGTGCTTCCTTGTAACCCGAGTGTGCCAGGGGCACCAACTGCGATGTGAGTGGGCGTCACCTGGCCCTGGATCAGCTTCCGTCTCAGTGGCCTTCAAACCTGCCAGCACGCAGTAACACAGCGCCATCGCCCCACTCCATTTCTCTTCTTTTTGCTTACCCTCTCTCTTTCTCACTGTTTATTTACACCCCTCATTTGCAGGCCTGGCTTCAAAGTCTTCCCTCCACTCTGTTTTGGTCCTTTCCTGTGTTTTCACTCACTAACGCATGCTAAAGAGGCCCCTAACATCTAAATGACCCTCCACTGTGCGTCTTCAGCTAGCTGCCCATTTGATGCTAGTGTTCTGTTGTTCTAGTCCGTTGTTAAGCTTTTGCACAGCTGAACGCTGTGGAAAAACGCGCGGCCGCCCGTATCTGTGGGCTAACGCGTCGTCCGTGCATTGTGTTTCTGAGTCATCGTGGCACTGAGCATTTGAGATAGCCTTCAGTCTTTGATTTGAGAGTGTGGGTGGGTAGATGACTGCGTGGGTGAGTGTAGGGAGCCTTTTTTCCTTCTTCTTGTCTTTATGTAGATTAAAGTTAAGCATTTCCAGGCATGAACAGGATCCTACAGTTACCACTTTTTTTTTATTGCTCATTCATTACACTCTACTTTGAGCTTTCTTTAGTGGAAATCACTATTTTCTTACTTTTTTATTTTAAAGGGATTAACCTTTGTTTCATAATCTGCAAGTATTTAAGATGTTCTATTATCAGTAGCACAAGAAGTTCTGAAATCGCAAAAGACAGCGCACCGCAGCTTGGGATAACTTGACATTAATTCAGCAATGCTTAGCAAAGTAAAACCAGATATTAAACTGACGAGTAATTAAACTGGTAAATTTAGAGGAGTTAGCAGTGATTGTTGCTGGGGCAGTTTCATTCAGACAGTGTTTATTGGTAGACTGGGATTTTAGGAGGGATTACTGCTCATTTGTGCTCTGGCTTTTCCTCCGTTTGAACTTCTGCTAAATGAAAACTGGCAGTCGCAATCATGGCCTTCAACTAATCCTTTGTATATTATTCATGTTGCATGTACTTCCAGAGAACTCTCCAGAGGAAGGAGGGATGATTCTAAGGAGACGGCAGATATCCTAGGAATTTATGAAACCTTCATTGGTTGCGAATCAAAAATAACTTGGGTTGTTTTTTTCTGACTCAGATTGGTGTGGTGGGGTCTGGCTGTTTAAATGACCAACCAATCCAAACACATTGGCTGCTAGTTCCAAGCAAAAGATTGTGGTTCCACCAACTCATGACTAACTAAATAAACAGTCATGTATTTACAGTAGAATTACCTGTAATTGAAATTTCAGTTTGGGTGGAAGGTTTGTATGCAGTTTTTGTTGTTTGTTTTTACCCAGGATTTTGCTTACTGTTGCAGGGTTTGGCTCATGCTGAATCAAAACGCTTAAACCAATTTAGCGTGTCCTGAAGCCAAGACTCTGTCTCAGTTTTAATGTCTACTGTTACACAGAGAGTGTCCCCTGTTTATGCAGTGCCCTTTTAAAGCATTTTTTATTTGCAAAGATTCAACAGATCCCAGAATGGTCAGTTGGCTTCGGGTTGTATTGTGCACAGTTCAGCACAAAGCAGTTCAGTTTTGTAAATACTGGCATCTTTTTCAATGAAAGGCTCTTGGCTCAAATTAACAATCTGATGTTTGCGCATATCCTTAAGGGAAACTGGTAATGTCTGCCTCTCGGGATCATGCGTATGTAGTCAGAGTGAATTCTTGGATGAAGGGAGCTATTTTTTGCCCATTTAAGTTTGCGTAGTACGTCTCTGTGCCAGTGGCCAACAAAGTGTACTAACAAAAGTTCCTGTTATCAGCAGGTGGCATAATTTGTTATATCTGGCAGCATAATAGATAAGGAAATTGTTTTAAAGATTATTCCAAATATATCCCACAGCGGTAACCTTGGTGAAAAGCATATCTTGTGAATTTACAAGAATTGAAATGCCATCTCCAAGTAGAGTTTTTACTTTTAGTGCATTAATTCATATTGTTTACAAAATTGTTAAATATGTTTAAACATTATAAATGACAGCCAGTGTTTTCAAATTCTATAAAAATTAAAAAAACAAAAAACAAAACATATATACAGCAAACAACAAAACATTGTAGCAATAAGGAAAAAGAAATGAAAATACAAAAGAAAAAATTCTTGGTCTAGTTTAGGCATTCACATCACTTTACCTCTCAGCACAGAATTCATATGAGCCAGGAGTCCCAAAAATTCCGTGGTGCTGCACTCAGCTTCCTGTAGCTATGACTGTGCTGCATCTCACCTTTACCTCCATCATAATAAATCAAATCTGTGCACTAGCCTAAAAACAACGTGCTGCCCCCATTACTCATAAAAGCTGAGGTTATATGTGTGGCTTCTATAGCAGCATGATGCATGTCAGCACCTGGAATGTTAATACATTATTTCCCTCTACTGGATATATTTTAAACTGCAATGAAATAAACACAATCATGTGCTAAATAAGTGGTAAGACATGATTACAGTAACATGGATGCTTCAGCTTTTTTGAACAAGTAATATCTAGTGTTAGGAAAGCTTTTATGGCAAGAACATTTCTGAGCAAGGTGCAGATTGTTGCAGATGGTACTGCTCATTATATCTATTCTGACAATGTTTATCAAGCCATTGTGATTTTGATCAGTTTTGTAAATAGGCTCTTAAATAAGCAATTCTTCATCGCTCATTTGTTAGTGTTTTATAGGGCTAACAACACAAGTGCCATTAAAACTCATTGCTTT
The DNA here is from genome assembly GCA_037974605.1 of Nannopetersius ansorgii. Classification (NCBI taxonomy): domain Eukaryota; kingdom Metazoa; phylum Chordata; class Actinopteri; order Characiformes; family Alestidae; genus Nannopetersius; species Nannopetersius ansorgii. The sequence goes on along the minus strand of JBBPDE010000011.1, from coordinate 12,948,513 downwards.
AGAGGGTGTTCCTTTCTAATGCAGTAATGTGTGTTGAGTCTTTCCTGTCTGTTTCTCGCCCTTTGGCTCCCTTCGCCTCTCTCCATCATTGCAGTGCACTTAGGCTTGCCTGTGCCGGAATTGCTGGAGTGGTAAGTGTTTGTGGGCAGCAGTGAATAAGTGCAGCATTGCTCTTTCTCATCTCGACTAGATCAGTGATTGGTGTGTCTCTCCTAACCACAATGGAGAGTCTCCTCTCAGCCTTTATGGGTGAAAGCGCCGTCTGCCATTTAAGAGCTGTTCCATCCTTCCCAATGCACACTGTTCAACTGTATTCAGTCTCTCTCTCTCTCTCTCTCTCTCTCTCTCTCTCTCTCTCTCTCTTCCTCTCTCTTTCTCTCTCTCTTCCTCTCTCTCTTCCTCTCTCTTTCTCACTCACTGTCTCTTTACCCTTTTCTTTATGAAGTGTTATTGATGTTTCTGTGTGCTATTGATATTGATATTGATATTCTTTTACTGGTGCCGTTTAGGCTTTGCACCTCTTACACATGCATATACCTAGCCGTCATGCTCGTATTCATACACACACATCTTGAAATTTTCATAGAAACATTCCACTTTATTGAATATAATCTAGCAGTCTTTGGTAACATACCAGCTTTCGTTCACATATGAGCTCTCTCAGTAATTACCTCTGGAATTGTACTAGGTCTCATGCTGATTGATTGCAGTGTCAACTTTACTGGGATTTAATTGATTACACCTAACTCATGTGTGAAGTACACGTGTGAAATTGACTTCTTTCTCTTACATTTTGAGTATTTCTGTCTTTCTCTCTTTCATCCTTTTTTTCTTTCTTTCTTCTTATTCCTCACTTTCTCCCGTTCCCTCTTTCTCCTTCTCCCTGGTATAGTAGCACCCTTGTCCTGCTGTCCTGTTGGGATAGAGTGGGGATGAAGGAACAGTTTGTGAGGTTAAAGTGCAGGAATGTGTGAGAGATTTGGGAGAGTGAAGTGATGCATGGTGGCAGTGTGTGAGGGTAAAGTGCTGGACAGTGTCAGTAGTGTAGGAAGGTAAAGTGCTAAATTGCGGCAGCAGTGATGGATGGTAAAGTGCTGGCATCAGTGAAAGAATGTGAATTGAGGGATGGTGGCAGCAGTGTAAGAGTAAAATACTTTAATCTGGCAGCAGTTTGTAAGAGTGAAATGGTGGTATCAGTGTTGAAGGGTGAGATGCTGGATGGTGGTAATTTGGAAGGGTAACATGCTTGATGCAGGGAATTATTTGGAAGGGTATGATGCTGAATGGTGGTTGCAGTGTGGAAGGGTATCATGCTGTATTGTGGGAGCAGTGTGGAAGGGTAAAATGCTGGATGTTGGTAATTTAGAAGGGTAACATGCTGGACATTATGACAGAAATTTGGGGAAGGGTTAAATACTGCCCATCAGAATCAGAAAACTCTATGCTGACGCCTCAAATATAAGCTACACACATATTTTGTCTAAAACCACACACAACATTATATACTATTTCTTTTACATACAATTTAGAATGGTCAGCTTTACATTAATCAGGTTTTTTTTTTAAATCCTCTTGATTTGGAAGGTGATGTATTAGTTTTCAAGCTCATTTATGAAAGTGCAGCCATGCGTGTAATTGCTGGGCCAGGTAGCTTAACTTTGGCATTTAAATCACTTTTTTGCCCTGTAAGTTGCAGCAAAATGCTGGATAAAAGCATCAGTATGGAAGTGTAACATGCTGAATAGTAGCAGCAGTATGGAGGGGTAAAATACTGGATGGTGGCAACAGTATGTGAGGGGTAAAGTGCTAGATAGTGGCAGTTTGTGGTTTGTCAGATACCCTTGCCCACTCAACAGCCCCCTGGGGCTCAAAGCCACTTCTGCAGCCTCAGCGCTTTTAGCACAGCCAGAAGCTGCTGCGCGCAGCCATATTCACACACACACAGCAAACCACAGGCAATCACACACCACAGTCCTAAGCACTAGATTCCTTTGCCATACATCCATCTGTCCGCCTCCTCCACTAATTCTAAAAGCAATGCCTGGTCATGTTCTGGTCCAATTACTTTAAGCTTCATATCTAATGACGCTGGGGGAACACTAATTCTGGCCTTGTGATTGACGGCCAGGCTCCAGGGGAATCCCTTGTTAAATCCTTTTTTTAGTCTCATGATGTTTAGAACTGACAGTTACGAGTAGGCCGAGAGGTTGATCGTGCTTGAAATTGCAAGACTGATTTTGTTCAGTTGTTCCGATAACACTAATACAATAGTAATAATGTCATTATCCTTCTGTCTGCTCCTTTCAGGACATATTATGCTCATTTTAGAGTAACCTTTTATTCAGAACTTTAACATGGTTCTATGACCTTTGAAGGTTGATTTACTTACGGTCACATAGCAGGACGGTCAGTTTTGCCATGCTAGACTGGTATTGGAGCCGATGATGGTGTAGTCTCGAGTAAGCTTTGATATTATCAGCTGATGCAGCATAACTTTGATGTACTTTAAATGTAAAGCAAATAGAGTGGAGACACTGTGCATACATTATGGAATCCGCCAAGTAAATATTGGCTTAAGGCAGGGCCCAGAATGCAAAAGCCTCTCCCTGAGAAACAACTTAAGTGCCTTTGATAAATGACTCGGCTGAGGAAAGCGCCACTCGGCTCCGATTCAAGCCAAGCAAAGTGAAGATTCTACTAAATCTCCCGAGACTAGATGTGCTGGTTTGTAAGCAGATGCTGTCTAAATGTTGTGGAGCTGTGAGAAAGTGTGTCTCCTGGCATCTGCTGACCTGACAAGTAGTACTGGACAGTAGAGCCTCATCTCCCTGAAGGAGCGGCAAGCAGGCCACCAAGCCCTGCCGCTGATAGTAAAGCAAAACCTCCTCTGTAATCAAGCTCAGATGATGTAATTAAACTGATCTGAAGTCAGCGACATTTGCCTCATTGTATTACATTACAGGATAGATCATTCTTAGTTATTAGTACAGTCTGTTAGTGCATCCTTTTGAGTACTGTGTTGTCATGGTCACCTAGCTCTTTATAATAGTAAATAGTATAACAGTACTATTCTGTTACAGTGTGGTTTGCTCATTTTTATAGTTCATTTTATAGTTCAGTTTTGCTGATGTAGACAAGAGTTATATTAAAGATGTTTAAGACAATCCTTCTAAAATATTTTTGTTTAGCTGCATATTTGCCATGTCACATTAGCTGCTTTACTGAATGAAGAGCCGGGTTTCCATTACGGACGTGGTTCTGTTTTTAATAATCATCTTAGGGGAGGTTTTGTGGGGAGGGAGGTTTTGTGGGGAGGGAGGGTTTGGGTTCCACCTTAAATGGTACAGCAGGTTGAATAGTGGAATGGAAAGTAAGTGATTCAATAAAGTAATTCATTGTTTTATACTAAATGTATACAGATTTAGCATTTAGCTGGGCTGCAATTTCTTAAAGATGAAC
>JBBPDE010000011.1:12915205-12925779 GCA_037974605.1 Nannopetersius ansorgii | reverse complement strand
GTGTGTGTGTGTGTGTGTGTGTGTGTGTGTGTGTGTGTGTGTGTGTGTGTGTGTGTGTGTGTGTGTGTGTGGTCTCCAGAGACTCTGCTCAGCTTAATTGCTTTCCACCACAGTCGCTCTAACAGATGCTAATTGGATAGTTCTAAAAGACATTTTAACTACGTTGTGCTTTCTGTCTCTCTTTCAGTCTCTCTCTCTCCCTCTCTCTCTCGCATGCACACACACTCACACTCGCACTCACAAATACACACACAGATCAAAGTTTATGAATCATTGCCAAGGAACCAATTTGTATCCAAATGACGGCATAAGTCATCCTGAGTGGCAACAGCATGTCATTGCTTAAGGAACCAATTTCTCTCGCTCTTTCTCTCTCTCTCTATTTGTCTCTGTCTCTGTCTTTCTATTTCTCTTTCTGTCCCTGTCTGTCTCTCACTGTCTGTCTCTCGATGTTTGTCTCTCTCGCTGTCGCTGTCTCTTGCTCTCTCTGTCTCTCTTTCCCTCTCTCTGTTAGAGGAAACATTTTCTCAGAATATTTGCTCCTAATTAGTGTTTCTCCAAAAATGATGCAGAATGTTCCTCTCATTTTCCCAAAAAATATTTTTTGGAAACAAACAAAAAAACTAAGAGTTATATGAGATGGGACACTTTAATGGTGGTCTGAATCTGAGCCTGATTGCTATGTAGCTGCAGTCACAGTATTTAATATTAATTTTAAAATCTTTGTGAACTCCGCTGCGCTCTGGATCTGTCTCAGAAAATATAAGAGAAAAAAATCCATAGCTATTGATAAGAAAGGCTTGATTTCAAAGTAAGAAAGAATTGCTGGAGAAAAAGTTTCTTGGGTTGTGCATGATATGGGAAAAATCTGTAAGGCTTTGGCCTTTTACATAATAGTCTGATAGCGATTATGACATGCCAAGACTGAACAGACTTCTTTTGCACAAAGTAGTCTTAATGCGAGAAACCCTGAGGATGAATCATACCTTAAGTTTCAGCAAACGGCGCTCTAGATGTAATAGAGGATGCTGTCTTTATGCAATTCATTCTGATTTCATGACTGTGGAATAAAGGGGATATGACTAATGTGGTTGCCAGATTGATGGACAAACAAAGCAACGTAAACATCACCAGCAGTGGAATCAGCCAGACTGTGCCATGTTATTAGAGCGGCGTAACGGCGGATCGAGATGGTATAATTTATTGCAGACACGTTTGACAGAAACACTGGAAATATTGATAGACTGTAAGGAATAGAAAGACTGTTTTTCAAATAGCATTTGAATTTCAAATTGATACTGTAACAGAGCCTGCAATCCACTGTAACCATGGAAATGTGCGTCCCGGCGTGCACCTACGAGACTGTTATGTCAGCCGTCTTATTGTGTGCACTTGCTTTTAATGTAGAGCACTTTCAGAGAGTGTGCTTCCCATCAGTTATTTCATGCTGGCAAATGAAACTAACATGTAGGAATGCGCCGAAAATAAGCCTCAGGTGTTTAAGCCCTGGTGAGCCGTCTCAGCAGTTTCACAGGGGGAATAAACCTGATGTCTTCCATTAGAAGATTAAACTTGTTGCATCCTTTTGAAATAAAATAAGTGTGTCGCCACACCAGCCCAGTGTTACGACACTGAGATACAGCAATGATCATCTGTATCCACAGCAGATTCATCATTATTACCATCCAATTCATTTTTATTTAAAGATTTTCAGCTAGTTACACTCATGTTTGCCCCTTGTGCTGTTATACAATGTAGACAGCATTGCAAAAACTTTAACGTATCTGAAGGTGTTTTCATGAAACGTAATACAGAGATGTGTGCAAAAGTTAGGGCACCCCAGTAAAATAATGCTTTGTTGATCTTCTAAGTACAAATAAGTCCACATCCTCCTCAGAGAACATGTCACTGTTACTGCTAATTTACTGAATTTGACATATTGGAAAATATTTGAATATGATTTAAAAATGTGTGCAAAGGTTAGATATTTTGTATTAAATTTTTGTTCCATTTTATTAAACTCAGCAGACAAATCGAAATGGTGCTCAGAAAAAGATTTATGTGTACACCCGTGGTATAGTAGTAGTTTGCTGCAGTAAATGTTCATTTATGTGCGTTTGTATGTGTATATGCAAGGTATATGAGAAAAAGGTCATTGAACAGTCCAATCACTTTGCCTGAAATTTCTAACCTTTTAAAAAGTGAATTCATGTGACTCTACTGCCTGTGTTAAATGTCATTGAATTACACATTCTCTCCCTTAACCGCTATTTCCATTAGAGACATTTAAGGGGTAATAGTGTATAATTTCTCCCGTATAAATAGACATGACTATACCTTTAGGTCATTTGCAGAAGGAATGTATGTCTTTTCAGGCATACTATTGTTAATACAGGACAAAGGTCTAAAAGTTGTTCTTAAAGTTTACTGATACAAACTTTTGAAACTTCTACACAGTTAACATTCCAGTGGAGCTCTGCCCGGGTGCTTTGCATTTATGACAAGAAATAATTGCTCAACTTTATTGAATACTTGTTTTAAAAAGTAGATTACAGTTTATATTCTTAATGAATAAGCTTCCTTATTAGTTTGCAGTTTGAATGATACACATTATCCACAGCCAGTTTTAAAGAAGTGCTGTTAAAGTTACTTTAGACTTCAGATCAGATATGGCGACGAGTCTGTCAGGATATCTGCTCACCAAGACAGCAGTAATGACACGACAGTAAATTAAAATGTAACTCTTAAAATCTTTGTTTAGCTGTGTGTTTAATCATTGTTTTAGCTGGTTTAGGTGAACACACATGTCAGTGACTTGACAAGTTACCTCCATATTTGACACCAGTTTATATTGATAGACATTTCACATCCTATAAGAATCAACTACACTGATTATCTAGCCTATAAACAGTCAGCCTTTTAGAAATACTGACCATACTACAGCAAACAAATTAACATTTTTAGATTTTTAATCTCTTGCTTCAGTCATTTAAAGAAATGGATCTGTAAGTCTGTAAAATTGTGGGGAGACTTTAGCACTTTGATGTCAGAGTTAAAAGCTTTCAGATGGTGAATTTTAATTTTAATTTTTTTTTTTTTTTTTTAATAATTATGCTTTTTTTTATTGATTGGAATGTAGATTACGCATATAGAATTGGAAGGGATTTTATAGAAATACTCCTGTATATTTCAAGCCAACTTTTATCTGCTGACTGTGTCATATGTTAGATTACCTCAATCTCAGAACCCCCAAAATGTCCATGTATTTAGAAATGAACAGAAACTTATTGCCTCAAAACACACTTGCAGCAGAATACAATAGACATGTGCTAAAACAGATTTTCTTTTCTTCTAATAATTACAGGAAAATCTATTAAAATACTTTATTTAATGGCACAACAATTTTTTGTATGTATTTTGCACCATATTCATGCAAAAATACCAATATTGTCAATACAGGCAGGAACTACTGTTGGATCTTTCTAACAGTTTCCAACTGTTGAAGATGTTTAAAAACAAAAACAAAAACAAAAAACCCTTTAGGAGCTGGACATGTTTTGTAACCTCGACCCCTTCAGGCAGTGCATGCACTCAGTTTATTAGAGGACAAAACAACTGAGTACCCCTTTACACTGTTGCTATACAGGGTCATCTTAATAACTGTATCACTCTGCTCTGTGCTCCATTAAAGTGAGGCTTTGCTTGGGGCTCTGGACACATTGTTTATTGTACAAAGGGGCATTTCATCCCGCAGCTCTGATGCATTTATTATTTACAAAACAAGAGGCCAGGTGACATGCTTTATTTGAAAAGCCTTAAGCACTGTTAGCTGGCAACAAGATGGAGGGAAAGCTTTCTATACCTGTGCCACTTCAAAGCCCTGACATCAGCTCTGTATGGAAATGTGCACCATTGTGAATAGAGAACAATGCGTTGTTGAAAAGTGTATTAATAGGGGCTTACAGGTGTCACTCGTTTACATGTGCTTTATCTACTCTGAATGATTAGTTTAGAGATGTGGATGATGATGGTTATGATTAAAATTATATGTAACTACTGTAATAATCAATGTGAATGTCATTGAGAAAACAGTACATTTATTAGACTGCATTATTCTAGTCATGTTTTTTTCCTTGCATTTTCTGTTTGTAGTTTGTGGAGACATCCATGGCCAGTTCTTTGACCTGATGAAGTTGTTTGAGGTCGGTGGTTCACCAGCCAGCACACGCTACCTTTTCCTTGGCGATTATGTGGACAGAGGATATTTCAGTATTGAAGTAAGTTTGCATTGTGTGTGGTCACACAGTAAAGAACTGTGCTAATGCCCTCAAGTAAATGCTATATGAAGTAATGTTGATTTCTACGTTATCAAAGTGCAAATATTCAGAATATGCATCTGCATACATTGTAGGTTTTGAGTTCCAATAGCAGACTGCTTTTTCCCAGACAGATAAACAGCATGATAGCTTTTAGATCCGTACTGACTTTCTTCAGAACGATTTTGTCAGTGATACTCAGTCACAATCACCAAGTATGTGTTTGCTTTTATCTTTAAGTTTGGGAGGCTTTACTTGAGCGATAGAAAGTGTACTATACCTAACAAGAAACATGTTCAGTATATTTAAACATTATCAACAGTAACAACCATCACTTGTTTTCTTTTCCAGTGTGTGCTGTACTTATGGGCCTTAAAAATCCTTTACCCCAAAACACTGTTTTTGCTGCGCGGGAACCACGAATGTAGACATTTAACAGAGTATTTCACCTTTAAACAGGAATGTAAGTACAACAGCCAATTCAGCACCCGAACACGCCTATATTCTGCTTTAGGGGGTTTACGTCCCAATGTAAACTGTTAAAAATCAAAACAATCAGAGCCTGTTCAGGTCACAGGCTGCCACTTTTTTCCTCAAAGTCTGCGCGGAAAAGTAAAGGTGCTTTTTGTTCAGTGTGTATTGCTTGCTCACTTTGATGTTTATACTCGTCACAGCAATTGCTTTTAGAACGTCACAAGAATTGCCAGATTTAAATGTTTGCTTTTGAGCATGTGGGTTTTTTGTATTGTTGTTTGTCTGTTGGATGTGTTTAGATAACCTTTTTAAGACTGTCCACCTCCGGTTTGCACACATGACCAGTGTGTTAGTGTGTTTTGATGTTTGCTTTGGCTGGCTGGCATTCCTTCCTCCCTGCTGTTTCAGCTTGGCCGCCTTTTTTCTGTCCCTGACAGGTAGAATTAAGTACTCTGAGCGGGTGTACGATGCGTGCATGGACGCCTTCGACTGCCTCCCCCTGGCCGCGCTCATGAACCAGCAGTTTCTGTGCGTTCATGGAGGACTGTCACCTGAAATTTCAAACCTTGACGACATCAGAAAAGTATGTGTGCCCCACCATCATCCAACAGCTTTTAAGCTCACTGCTGGGATTTTGCTTAATAGTTAGATCACTTAATGTAGATCCCAAGAAGTATGGTAATGGAATAACACCTGGTTAGCAGAGGTCCTGATTAAAAGTATGATAATAGATATGTAATGTAGCCTAACATTCAACACTTTTCCCCCAAAGTGAGAAGTGAATATTCATACATGCTAATGCACTTTGCTGTGCATGATACATTTCATGAATATACAGAGAGCCTCCTTCATTATTGCCCTTTCATTTCTGCCTTTTGCCACTGACTGAAACAGACTTTTCAATTTCCTTTAACTTCTTCTTTTTAACCAGAACTGTCATTAAGCCTAGATGGCCTTTTTCTATAATCCAGTTTGTGGATGAGACCCAGTGCAAATGCAACGAGTGTAAGCAGATTTAAAACACTTAAAAACGCAATTTATGCAATTTCCTCGCCTCCAATAAAAGGCCCCGGATGCTACAGTCATACTCTCCTCGCCTGTAATTGAATGGACCGTTTGTTAAGGCCCATTGTCATATGCCTTGCTTATAAATGGTTTCTGCCAGATATGAGAAGACAAAATGGTTTGCACGTCTCTATTTCCCCCAGAAGAAGATGCAGACTCATTTAGAGGTAGAATTAGGTAGAACAGATTAGGGGTTTTGGACAAAACGCATCTACTATCAAGTCTGTGATCACATGGATTGATGATTCAGAGTGAGCCTTTTCCAAGGTCTTTACTATATGTTTATCTACAGATCGACTGCAGTGAGATTATTGTGTGATGCATATGGTTTATCTACATTCCCTTGACTCTCGCCTCAATTCTAGGCAATTTCCTGGCTTGGCAAAGAGCGATAATGAAATGGAATTTGGAGTAGGAGAGCGTTTAAGAGCTAGTGAATAAAATAATCACAGAGGTGGTATAGGTGCTGTTTTACACCGTGTGTGTTGTGCTGTGAAAAAGGGCAGAATCTACACCTCGTTGTGGAGCTCATGATAACTGGGTTGATCAAGACTACCTCCACAAAGGCAGTGCGTATATACCGTTCATTTGTTTGACTGATGCAGCACGTAGGCTTGGTAGTTAATGAATTTAAATGATTTTTCAAAGCCTACCTTAAACCTTTTAAATGGAAGGTGACTACAAATTGACAATTTCTTTACCATCTCCAGTTAGACAGATTCAAGGAGCCTCCCGCGTACGGACCAATGTGTGACCTGCTCTGGTCAGACCCGCTGGAGGATTTCGGCAACGAGAAGAACCACGACCACTTCACACACAACACAGTGCGAGGTTGCTCCTACTTCTACAGGTGCTATAAAATTACACAGTACAGATCATCATGCAGTATAATAACAGTATCTGTGCTCTCTTTCATATTTCTCTTCAGATTTGCAATCACTTATATGGCTTAGCTGAAAAGTAACACACCATATGTAGCCTTTCAAAGGTTCTGAAATATTTTAGTGGGGGGAAAAATTAAGCCTAATGCAAAAAAAAAAAAAAAAAAATCACAAATGTCCATCACTCCAATTCTTTTCCTACTGAGAGAAGTAGGAGTGTCATTATTATCATGAAACTATTACTTAGCAATTCATTACAAAGCTGGATTTTAAAGGGTAATTATTTTAATGTAAATTTAATTAATTGTGGTGTCTCTTCCCAGAACACATTCCATGCCTCATAATTTGTCACAAGAGCTTCAACAGCAACACTTGAATTACTTTCAGATATCTTTAGAGCTCTGCGTTTTTTGTTAGTTATTTTCTATTGACTTTTCTCAGCACAGATGGCTCTGTATAAAAGTTTTTGTAACTATGTAGACATAATGAATATATGGAGTTCGCCTATTGGTGTATGATATTAATTACAGGCAGCTGTGACATAATGGATGATCTGTGGCTTGGAACGGAAGTATATGCTGGAATCAGGCTGGTATTTTGAAACTCAGTAGACCATTTCAGTAGACCAACATGTCAATTGTAAACCAATTTTAAAATGGGTCAAATTTTGCACAATTAAATAGTAGGGGTTGAACGCTGTCAGTTATTGTGTTTGTGTTGACAAGAACATGTTCCCACACACACACATTATGAAAATGTTGTGTTTGTAAATTAACACCAGTAACCAGTGGTCAAATAGCCAGTAATTAATTGTATAAATGCATAGACAATTTAATTCAGTCATCATTATCTCTTATCATAAACAAAAACAGGCCTAGTGATTAAATATAATGAGGTTATAGTCAGAAGAATACCTTTTCTGCTTTTCATTCGTCAGACCAGTTTACAGCCCTGGCTAAAAGATTCTGTAGCATTTCGGGTGAACAGTTTATTTTAAAGTGAAATTACAATGTAAATGCTATGAAATATTTGGAAAGCAGGAGAATGTGCCATCAGTTTCCATTATTGTGGCGGAAGCGTCAAAAAGAGACATGCAAGATGCCAGGAAAGTACTGCATTTAATATCGGTAGACCTTTGCAGTAGCTTCCTTTTGCATCAATAACTGCCTCTCTCGCTGTCTCCTTCTCGGTCAGTAGGGTGTAATTGGAAGCATACTGCCTCTGCGACTTTACGAGCCTGGCCCTGAGCAATAGACACCAAACAGCAGACTACTCCTGCCTCTTCCCCATACTGCCAGCAAAAAACATCCTGTTCAGTTCCACCAAAAGCCCTTGTAATTCCTCTACTCGCGTAGCCAGACGTATAATTGCGCACAATTCATATTTGCACCCAACATGCTTTCAGAACTGACCACCAGTCCTTTGATTAGTTCAAGGTGGGGAAAATAGCTTAAATTTAGCTGGACCTTTGTAAGTGAAGCACTCATTTATATGTTCAATGAAGATGCTTTCAGCATTTTCTAGCAGGCCATATGGCAAGTTGCACAGGAAAAAATCTTAAGTGCAAACTGACCAGTTGACAGCAAAGAGATAAAGGATAGCATCTCAAGAAAAATGCTTTTCACTGCATTCTCACTGAACCAGTGGTTTATAGACCATATGGATCTTGAGCGTAGCAGCTGTTGAAAAATGATCTTTGCCTGGGGTTATTTTGAATGTTTTTTATTTCTTTCAGGATGTTTTTTTTGCACTGCAGCTAATGCAGTTCCAAATGTACCCAAATTAGCAGACATAGATGTGTGCTGCCCTGAAACATAAATGTTTCCATTATTGAAGTTGGATGAGTATGAGCAGACACCCTGCTTACCATGGCTGCTGACCAAAGTCTTTTGAATTAAGCCTTTTGCACGCAGTCATGTGTACATCTGTCAAAAAAAGCATTCATTCAACCTTTTATAAAAGACTAACAAAAACAACTGCAGCTGAGAATGTTATTATATAGTATTCCTTTTAATGAGTTCTGTTGAAAAGTCAACATTCGGGGATGGATTTGTGGTGAATCCTTTAAACCATCCTCATATAATATAAACAATTTTTTGTGGCTTCTAGCCTTTATGCCTTGCAAAACCAAGGAAGTAAGTCATTCCTTTGGTGATTGTTCTCATGAGTGTATTTGTGTAGGCACATACCTTCAGTGGTGCTTGTTTAAGAAGTAGTTTCAGTTTTGTCAGCGAATTCGGTAGTTGGAGGTAGCCGTGGAGTAGACTCGTCACCGAAGCCAGTTGTAAACATGGGAAAGTTCCTTTCTAGTGAGAGGAGAGTTGTGGTATGGAAAAGTGCAGAAACTCACTTTTAGACTTTCAGGATCGCTGACAGCATTTGCCTTTGGCTTCCACTGCTGATCTCATGAGTGTTGAGGTTTCCCCTTTTCAAAAACACACGTTGAACACCCTTTTAATGTGAAATTTCCTTCCTCGAAGATTACTGTGATGGACTTTTAATGTATAGTGTGCTTTGTACTGTTGGAATATATTATATCTTTTATCATTTAAATCTAATTCCATCCTTCCTCTGGCAACCCTGGGTGCCAGTGACCTTGATCTTCTCCATTTATCTATGCGGAATGACCTAATCAGTTTAGTAAATTCAATATTATTCCCTTTCTTCCACAGTTATCCTGCTGTGTGTGATTTCCTACAACACAATAACTTATTATCTGTCATACGGGCTCATGAAGCACAGGATGCTGGGTAAGTGCCTCATTCAGTGTACTTTCCAAGGAGAGCCAATGATGCATCAATATCACTGCTCAGAATTGATCACATTATCATAACTTTATTAAAGTTAATGAATGTAACCCATGAATCTGTAGTACTGGTTCTCTGTGCTAAACAAATGTCTTAAAAACCAAGCTTTATATTTTATTTGTTTATTTTTATTTGTGTTTTCAAATGTTACTTTAAAGTATCTGAGACACCCAGTAAGGGGACATATGATACAGTTAACATTTTTTTTCCTATAAATTCAGCTACAACTAAAACTGGTACATCCGTGTTGATAGTATATTATTCTATTCTAGTTGTTGATGTATTTCTTAACCAAGGAAATAATCCTACAAGATTTTTTTTAATATGATAAGAGCTTCTGCTTAATGCTTCTGCTTACTCACGCCAGCTTTAAATGAAATTACCCTGCTCTTGCTTAGTCAGTTCATTTGAAGACTGCACAGCAAGAATTTCATTGATTATTGTTGAGTCATTGTTTGAGTAGCTTGGATTCCCTGCTAGCCTCATAGTGTAATACATTATAGCAGCGAGGAGGTGAGCACTAAGTGAAAATCCCACAGAGGGAAGGCAGTGTGGCCTGTTAGGAATATAGAATGAAATGTAGTGCAGAACCAAGACAAGGACAGGATAAATGGCCCAGTGTGACTGTGATGTGGATGGTTATGGATTCAGTAAGCTGGATAATGATGATGACCGTGGAGCTTTTGTCTTCATCAGGTATCGCATGTACAGAAAGAGCCAGACTACAGGTTTCCCTTCCCTCATCACTATCTTCTCGGCCCCCAACTACTTAGATGTCTACAATAATAAAGGTAACTGTCTGTGTGTGTTTGTTTGTGTGTGTTTGTGTGTGTGTGTGTGTCTGTGTCTGTGTCTGTGTCTGTGTGTCTGTGTGTCTGTCTGTGTGTCTGTCTGTGTGTCTGTGTGTCTGTCTGTGTGTCTGTCTGTGTGTCTGTCTGTGTGTCTGTCTGTGTCTGTGTGTGTGTGTCTGCGTGTGTGTGTCTGCGTGTGTGTGTCTGCGTGTGTGTGTCTGCGTGTGTGTGTCTGCGTGT
>JBBPDE010000011.1:12895266-12914798 GCA_037974605.1 Nannopetersius ansorgii | reverse complement strand
TGTGTGTCTGTCTGTCTGTGTGTCTGTCTGTCTGTGTGTCTGTCTGTCTGTGTGTCTGTCTGTCTGTGTGTCTGTGTGTCTGTGTGTCTGTGTGTCTGTGTGTCTGTGTGTCTGTGTGTCTGTGTGTCTGTGAGTCTGTGTGTCTGTGAGTCTGTGTGTCTGTGAGTCTGTGTGTGTCTCTGTGTGTGTGTGTGTGTGTATGCTCGCACATTGGCAGTTGTCCAGGCTTGGCATGCGGTGGTCCTGCAGAGCTGCAGGATATAGACCCATGCACAGTTAGTCAGCATTTTCAGAGAGAGTGAGTGGGTGTTTGGTCATTTTACCCATGCTGCACTTTCTCTCGTCCTCTCAGTGATGAAAAAGCGAAGATGGATCAGTCACTGCACACACACACACATACACAGACCCACTAGTGTGATTATGTTCAGTGTCTCTTGCCAATGTATTTGCATGGTTGATTTTGTGTACCGCTTTACCCATGTTTGCGTGTTTTTTTGTCTTCATACGTTTTATATTTTCTTTACCTTGGTCATAGATGTTTTAGCAGTCAGAATAGTAAGCACTGCACACACTTAGCATCTATTTTTTCCAAAGACTGCAAGAAATCTGTCAAGCTAGAGAAAAAGCTGAAAGATTAGGTACAAGCTCAGAACTTGTCTTTCCGAAATGTCCGCCTTCAAAGAAACACTCTCTTTTGTTTTGACAAGCTCAGTTATTCTTAGCTCCTTCAGTTGTTTTGCTTTGCTGCTTACTAATCTTTCTCCAGCTTTAATATCTGATCCAAGCTTTGCTAAGGCGAAGGTAATGAGCTTAAAATAGCTTTGCCTTGCATTACATCGGGAGAAGAAAGCAGTTTTCTACCCCCATCTTTAGTGGATGGATGGGAATATATTGTCATCACGAGGTGGAGTGCCATGCAACAATATAGCTACAGTATTGCAGTTGTGTTTTAATCAGTGTGTCCATTTTTACCATCTTCCCTCAGTCTTTTATATTTGTGCTAACATGCTGTGCAGCAAGTCCCTTTACACTATGCTACTGAGCTCATTTGCTCGCTTTAGTGTGCTCTGGTGCAACACTGTTGGGAGGTTTTCATTGTTCAAAGCAGGGTTCATTCCCGACCAGCATCCCTGTTTGCTCTTTCGAAAAATCAGCTGCCATCAAACAGCTTTGAGCAACGGTGCATTTTGTCTGCGTTTCCACAATGAGTTACCCTACCATCACCCACAGCATTGGTTGCATCAGCACGCCTTGAATGCATTCATTTAAGGCTGATTGAAGAGGACATGCTGGGTGGAGGATGATGGGGATCAATCCCAATGAAGTCGGGCCGTGGTATACGCCAAGATTGATGGCTGATCGACCACTGCTGTAAATCCAGCAGCGGGGGCGGGACGTCCAGGGGGCGGGACCCTCCAGAGTTTGCCAGATTGAGCCCTCCAGCTGTCCGTCAGTCTCTGACCCTGAATGCCAGAGCTCTGCCCGCACGGAATGAGTCAATAAGGCAACCCCCTGCCAAAGCACATGCAGTCCTGTGACAAAGAACAGAGAAATGGAAGCCATAAATAAGCGGTTCTGCCGGGTTGCCTTGTCGTAGCTAATGAACGACTAACCAGTGTTTTGGTTTCGGTGAGGAGGAGCATAGCAGGAATCAGCAGGGGTAATGGCCAGCATTCCTGCCAGCACGCTGAGCTCATTCCAAGCATTGATTAAAGCACGGAGGGTTCCTCCATCTGTCAATGGCACAACAGTGGGGGATTCCAGATAAGAGATGACTCTGATGCTGGTCCAGGATTGGTTTTCAGTTCTGGCAGCAGAAGTACGATATTAGGTTGTGGTTAAATGTTAGCAGTACTTTATTGTTATCATAAAATGCTTCTCTGGATATCATCGGTATATAAAAGCACTTGTATGTTTAATATGTTATTAAAATCATTGTATTCATAATTTTTGGAAGTATTTGCAAGTAAGACACCAGTAGTCCATTTCAGCTCGTCCAGTTGTAAAGTTAAAATATTAGGGTACCATGTGTCTTTATATCTTTATTATAAGGCCATTGCGCTTATAAGATTGTTGACCTATCCATGCTTCGCCCACCCATGCATTCTTTCATAGCGACTGTTGTAAGGTCAAACTATTTTATTCTGTTTAGCTTTCTATCTTTGTTTTGTTTTCAGCAATGTTCTCAATGTGACTGGAAATGTACCTGCTTAGTACTTTGAGTGTTTATAGCTATGAATTATGATCCCATCTAAAAGCAGGTGCATGCTTGTTTTTACTCTTTCCTGGAAGAAGTTAAATAACTTTGTCATTAGCAAATTGCATAAAAATTTTTTTATCTTTAATCAGCACATTTCTTTTGATGAGCGTGAAATTCTCTGTACATTTTTCTAAAACGTGGTGTATTATCTGAATGTTTTTTAATGGGCTAAGGAGCCACCTTGTGGTTATGTTTAAAATTGCATCTGTTTTTTAAAATACCCTTTTCCATAACCTGGGAAATAGATGGGTTCACTGGTGCCATAGACTGGCTAATTGTAACTATCTATAAATTGTATACGGCCTTGTGGGTTAGATTCTGTAGGTTGTATAGCAGATGCTGTACACGATAACTGAGGAAAGTTTGATGCTAAGTGGAGACATGCCCTTGGGTCTTTCCGTCTGGCTTGCAGTTGACAGCTGGCCTACCCACCGCAACACATGACAACCTGCTATTCTGACTCGAGAATGAGACACTGGGACAGGGGAAAGTCCCTCCCGGCGAGCTGGACAGTTTGGTGTCAGCTTTCATTATCTGGGGCACACAAGGAGGAGTTGCTCCCACTACTCCATTCTCAATAGCCTTAGATCAAGTGTAACCTTGACTCATACAGAGAAATTTTCCAGATGTTTTTGAATTAGTATGCCTAACCCTTTATCGATGAGGCTGTCTAGCATCTAGTAATTAGTTTTTCAATCTGCCCTTCTCCTTTAATATGATTTCTCTATGCTGTTGTTACATTTCGATTCACTCATACGTTTGTCAACTTAGAAGCTTAGAAATGATATTTTCTCATTTTTTGTCTGTCATCACCAACTACTATTTAGAGCAAGAAAACATGAATGAGATTTTGTTTTATATTATTACTATTTTATAGTATTGTTCAAATTAATAATAGGCACCAAGTGATAAGTTCTTTTCAATATCAAACAATAAAGGTAGAATCGTGTTTCTTTTATATAGTCATAGAAAAGATAGGCTGTAGCACACCCAAAGCCTATGTTCCACTTGCTAATACAGTTTGCAGTGACCCATGTTGATGCATGCGCCTTACTCTAATAATGGATTTTAAAGAGTTAAAGGCAACAAAGGCTAGGTTTGTAAATGTATCATTGGCAAAGCATTAGAAAAGACAGGATTAAGCTTCCCATAAACATTTCATAGATAAGTGTTTGGTCAAAGTCTTGGCCATGTGCCTCTAAGAACTTTCTCCAGCTTTCAGCCTCTATTGAGTGAACAAGAGTCATTGTGAGATGGAGGAGTGATCGCCAGCATAGTTTTTATGCAGCTACTCCACAAGTGGTCAGCATAACACAGATCAGTGGTGTAAACGTGGGTGTGAGTGAGAGAAAGATTGAGAGTGTGGAGGCATGTAGAATATTAATGGACATTTTGGAAATGTGTCACGTTTAACTCGCTTCTCCTCTCTATGCACATAGCTGCTGTGCTGAAATATGAGAATAACGTCATGAACATTCGGCAGTTTAACTGCTCCCCTCACCCCTACTGGCTGCCCAACTTCATGGACGTCTTCACCTGGTCCTTACCTTTTGTCGGGGAGAAAGGTTTGTTTCCCCATAACACACACTTTCATTCTTTCAGGATGAGGGCTGCACAATATGGACCAATTAGTGAATACTGTGATTATATTGCTGTGAATTGTGATATTGATGTGCTTTACAGTACGCATTGAACCAATTATGGGACCTGGTTAAAGATGTGCACTATTCTGACTAATGAAGTTTACAACTATTACATAATACATGAATACTTTTTTACAAAACTAGGGCTGCAGATTATGACGATTTCAACTATTTGTCAACCAAGTCTACTGATTTTCTTCCTGTTTCAATGAAAAACACCAATTTAAATTACACAAAACACCAAAATTGCCAAGTTAATGATTTTTTAAGGTAAATTAACAATGACCATAATCTAATATTTAAGCCATTTCTGAATTTCTTTCAGGGTAGTCTTACCATAACGTGGTGATCTTTTCAGTTGAAATTGTTGCCAAGTATAATATGACTGTCAACGAAAAAATTACAGTTGAAAAGAATGCTTTTGTTTGAAAAGAAAAGAGTTGAGCATTTTTTAAACAATTTATTTGTTCACTTACAATTTGCTATTTAAAAAATAAATAAATAAACTGGTCGAGGATTGAGATACACACAGAAAACATTGCGATTTGTCAGAAAGTATATAGCATACATTTGTATTTTGCAACATTCTTTGATTAATGTTGGAAAGGATGATATCACAGTAACAGTCGATATACTGTGAAGCCTTAATGCAAAGCCTTATACTGTTTATGAAACAATTCACCAAGTGGCTATTTATAATACGTTCCCTTTCTGTGTCTTCTTCTCTTCAGTCACTGAGATGTTGGTAAATGTACTGAGCATCTGTTCCAATGATGAACTAACCACAGATGAAGAGATTGATGGTAAGGAAATGATCTCCAGTTTCTGTACATTCATGCAAGTCAAATAAAATGTGCCTTCAAATTAAAATAACCCTTTTCTGGATCACCATAAGAAGATATGCCCTCTCTCATCCATCCACCTTTTTTTTGTAACTCTTTACTGATCTAGGTCAAGCAGTTGGAAATATCTGCAACCTTTCGCTGCAAGAATGTCAGCTTATTGCTTATTAACTTCTGCTGAAGTCCTAAACCATGAACTGTGTGACATATTTGTGATATTTTTGACCAGAAGTGCCAGCAGTGAATCAAAGTAAATGGCTTGCTTGATTTTTTTTGTTCAGAATTTTTCATCACGCTCTTCTATATACGATGAAGGACTACACCTACAGCATATATAGTGTCTATGGGTTATATGGTGCCCAGAGGGGCTAAGTCCTCTCTGATTACACATATATGATTGCCAACTTCTTCTCAACTGAGTTTAGTTATTATGCTGCAGTTTAAGTTAATTAATAGTTTCCAAGTAATGCTAGTTTCCAGTGGCTAGATTTACAACTCTAGTAAACTGTTCAAAGATTTCTTCTTAAAAGATCTGAATGTGGATGTAAATATGCTGCAGATATTTGAAAATATGCAGCTTCGTTAAGATGTTCAGATTAATAACGAAGATGTTTATTTGTTTAAGATACTTGTTTCGATATCATGTAGATTTCGCTATCAAGGTGTTTAGGCTGGTTTAACATATTTAAAGGATTTTATATTTTTAGTGTTTAGCACAGCTTAAGTAAAGTGAGCTGCTATGTCCAACAAATGCTATAATTAAGTTTTAAACAGCTTTCTGATGGAATGATTGTGGAAAATTCACAATCTATACATTTTCCAGTGTTGCTTTAATGTAGATTTATAGCTATAAAGCTGTATATTCACCCATGATATGTATGTATGACATGTATGATGTATGACGCTTCTCATATTGTTTTTCATGGCCTCTTTATCTTAACGTTGTTTCACTTGTGTCAAGTTTCATGTTGAAACAGGAAGATCTAGGGGAAACCCAGTAGGACAGCATTAAACAAAAGCAGAAGAATGAACAGAGCTCCAGTGTTTAGTGCTCAGAACAGATAAGAAAACTACAAACTTTTAACTTTAAACTGGTTTTACTGTTAGTGTTAGCATGTAAAGGCCAAACTTGAATGAGCTCCACTTTTTTAACACTAACATCTCACTCTGCTCTCACTTATCCACTTTGCTGTTCTGATAGAATTGAGTTAATCACAATTATTCTTTTTACAATATTTTGTTTCCATTTCTTTTTACTTATTACCCCTTCACTCTGTTTGTTTCGCTCCCTGTCTCACACCCACTCTTCTCTTTGCATATTTTTTTCTAGGTTACTTCACTTCCTGTTGCTTTATCTAATCAGTTTCTTTTCTTTTTTCCACAGTTGTTCTGTCAGGCATTTCCTTTCTTTTTACTCCATGGGTCTCAGTTGGCCTCTCTCTGTCTCTCTCAAACTATTTCTCACTGTTTCTTGCTCTCTTTAGCCCTCTTTTGTCCTCTTTTCCTCTCTCACTCACTCTCTCCCCTCTCTCTTCTACTCTTTCCACTCTGTCTTTTACTCTCCCTTTCCTTTTTTATCCCTCTCCATCTTCATCATTTCACTCACTTTCCCCTTCTCGCCCATATTCTCTCCCTCCTTCTCACTCATGTATTCTTTCTCGCTTTTTATTTCTCTCTCTCAAACTCTCTACTCCCCCTCTCTTTCTTACATAGTCTTTGTTTCAATCTCTCTCTTTCTCTCGCTCTCCCTTTCTCCTTGCTCAGCCATCCACTGATCACTCTTCTGTTCTTTTTCTGTTTTCTTCTGGGGGTGTTCTTGAGAAGGACAGCTAATATATCCCCCCAAGAAAGGTACAGCCGCCCACATGCCCTGCTGTGCAGCCTTGCTACTTGTTTGTACCTTTCTCTAACGGTTTGTGCAACAACAGGATCAAGCACTTTTTTCTTATAGAGATTCATACTAACACTGCTGACTTCTGTCCACCTAGATAGTTTACTACCAGTGTGAATTACCTCATGGTAGACATGTTTGTGTTTGGAGTGCCTGCACTGATTGTAAACACAAATTTAAGGCCATTTCGGTAGGTAATGACGTTATATTTGCTATAGCGTAGGCCAGTATTGACTGTACATTAAGAGATCTCAGAAAATGTAAGGATGTGATCAGATATTACTTAAAAGCCATCACATAGCATAACAAACTGATTGTTCAACAGTGGAAGTGCTTTCAGATCAGTTCAGTTTTGAAGACTGTCTCTTCCAAATCCATTTTCATGTTCCATTCATTTTCATCTCCTGTAATCTCTCTTGGACCTTCTCAAACTCCCCCTTCAACCTCGTGATTTTATGAACAAACTGCTGAAGGATATTTCAAGATATGTTCCATGTGCTTAAAGAAGATTCCACATTTGTTTTTATAATTTAATTGTTAAGATGTAAACAAAGTAATGTTCTTTAGAGACTTGGTGCATGTGAATTGTTCACCGTGGTGATGGGAACCAGACGTCTGAAGCGATTAATGCCTGTAAAAGCCACCTTACTTAACATTACTACATTAAGTGTTTATATATGGGCGGTATATATTTAGTGCCTGATGCGATTGTTTGTGATAACCTTTTGGCCTAAAATATTTTTTGTCAAGAGAGAGGTGAGAAAGAAGTGCGTGAGGGGTGTTTTAGGGCAGTAGTCCACAAAGAAAACATTTTTATTCTTTTCTTTTCAGATGTAAAAACTAGGTCTAACTAGGTCCCCAGTTATTTTGTATTGTAAATAATGAACTATACTTGTGGACATCGTGATATCTGGTTCACATCATTACAACTGTAAAGAAATATGACTAGGTACATTTTCACCTTGAATGACTTTGTTTACATCTCAGTAACTGAATGCAAAATGCCATGATAAGGCTTTGTAGACTTATTTTGAATTGTACTATTCGAGAGGTGTTTTGCGCAGTTGATAAGTCAGTCCTCGATTGTTGAATTGTTTTTACAAAGTCTCCTTTAAGATAGCATCTCAATTAAAGCAAACAGTGTTATTAATTTGAGTGTGTGGAGCGCAGTGCTGTGATTAGCCTCGATGTAACCCTGGCTACAGGAATCAATGGCAGGCTAACTGAATGCTTAGCATGCGTTTCACTTCTGAAGTCTGGAGGCGTAGGCGGCTGAAGGGAATGACTTTATTGATCTGTCTTTTCTTTGCTGAGACAGCAAATAGACCCCATTCCCTTGAAGTAAGCTTCCTTTGGTTTTGATGGGTTTGGGTAATTGTACTCTGAGGCAGCTCTCAGTTAATGCAGCTGTTTGTCTTTTTGGACATTAGGCTAGAGCTGAGCATGTTAAATATTTGACATGGTTGCTTTTGAAGTATTTGAAGCTTTTCTGTTGTGGCTAAAGATGTTATTTTCCAGAAATGGGAAGAGTATGGTTAAATGGAGGTGTTGTGGTTTGCTGCAACCTCGTGGTGACCCCATGTGTTTGTGCATTTGTGTGTGTATGTAGGTGCCACCGCCTCTGCACGTAAAGAAGTGATCCGAAATAAGATCCGTGCCATTGGAAAGATGGCCAGAGTGTTCTCGGTGCTACGGTAAGAGATGTCTGGGGGTTTTCATTCATTTTCATGACAAAAAAACTTCATTATGTCAGACAAACAGAGAAAACTGGGGTGACTTATAGAATGCAATTTTTATTTGGGTTTGAGTTAAAGCTAGGCTTAGAAAATGACTAAGTTACATATAGCTCTGAAAAAAAAGAGACAGCTGCATTCTTAAATTCCTACACAAGCACCTCATTCTGCTTTATGAGGTACTGATTATTGATCACCTGAATCAAATCTTACTTAATCAGGAAAAGTATAAAAACACTACTACAAGTACCTCAAAGGCAATTATTGCCATTTTGTTTAAGAGCGAACAAGAGTTTTGTTTTCTTTGAACGATTTACGTTCTGTGAATACAGCATATTTTCTCGTATTTTGATATTTTGTCGTTTCCTTTAAAATTATGCTTTAAAGAACAATATTTTTCTTTGGAAATTAGGAGAAATATTATCAGCAATTCTTAAAGACTAAGGCAAAGCTGTTCAGTTCAGTACTTGCACCTATAAAAGATAAAACCTGAGAAACTCAATGTGAATATATGCATGCATCTGAATATTTACTACAGCATTCAGTGATGGACTGTTTAAAACAAAACCCCTAAACAGCCTTCACACTAGCCACAAGCTAACATGCTAGTTGCTAGTACTTTGTATGGTTATATGATTACATCCCTAACCTAATGTGTGTGTGTGTGTGTGTGTGGGGGGGGGGGGGTGGTAAATAGTCAGGTCAGGTCAAGTCAGTGTTTACTGTCATTTTAACAAAATACATAGTGAAATGAAACAACACTGCTTCAGGACCATTATGCAGCACAAAGAATAAAAACAGAAACAACACAACATATGTGCAGACAGGACAAGACTACACAGAGTGCAAAAAGCCAGAAAATAGTACAATATTACATGACAAGACAACATACAGTGCACCCAACCAAAACAGTACAGTATTCTGACAGATTCAGTATTCTAGCAGTGGAATAATTGAATATGCAAAAATGTAAAGATTAAGGTAGGAACAATAAATAATGCAAAAATAACAATCAATAGCAGCAACAGAATAAAATGTACAGTATATAATAAACAATGGGTATTTACAGTGGCGGCTTATAGAGCAAGCATGCAAGTGCATACATTTGTATTTGTGATTGTCAGTGTAACTCTGTTTCAGAGAGGAGAGTGAAAGTGTGCTGACACTGAAGGGTCTCACCCCTACTGGCATGCTCCCAAGCGGCGTTCTCTCTGGAGGCAGAGAGAAACTCCAGAATGGTAAGACAAAAACACCTTCACACACTCCTCAACCGGAGAAGAAGCCCACCATTGGCTTCCTGTCATTTTTAAACACTTATAATATGGGGGACCCATGGACACCTCCATTAGGTTTTAGGTGCATTGTTTGCACATTTGCCAATGAAAAAGAGCTAAACATATGAAAGAAACTGAAAGTGTACATTCCGTTACCTAAATTTTCTTCAAAATAAAACTAGATTTTTCAATTATGCAGTATTTTAACTGATTAAAAAAATAACTGAAATTCTAATACAAAATAAATATATAACTGACCTAAAATAAATTCTGAGGTGCAGACCAGCAAGGAGACCAGGAAAAGTGAGAATTCACTTATAGTTCCTGATTTAGCTGGATTATATATTTTTCACACTTCAGTTGCTTTAAGAAGATTCATTTCTGTTTCACTTCACCATGTGTATTATCAGTGGGCACAGCAGAATCTCCAGTGTTGAATGGACCCCGACAGTGTACCTGAATTTAAATGGAACGTTGTAGGTGTTAATCCAGCAATGCAGATTTTGCTGTTAGAACACTTGCCTGTGGTGGTCTTGTCTTTAACTGACATGAAATCCTGGTTACTGCCAAGCTTTTCTCTTATTTCAATGTAGAAGTAGGCTGTGTTTAACATGCCCACATTCATTACAGTGTGATCTTTCTACTTGGAAATGCAAAGCAAAACCCACTGATTGAATTGTGTGTGTGGGGGGCTATCTGGTTTTGCTCTGAATTTTTAGTTATAGTTAATATTATTCATTAAAGGTGATGAATAATTTGCATATTTGCAACTGCGGTTTACTCTCCCTTTTCATGTAATTTCACATTAATATCTGATTTTACATTTAGACATGCTGTGTGCACTGTTTGTATTGATCTGCCCTCTGCTGGTGGTTTGTAGAATCCGCAGTTTCTCTCACTCTGTGAAATTTATTGCCATCTCAAATATTTTCTTCTCTCATTTTCTTCCTAGAAACTGCAAGCATAATGTGTTTCTGTGCAGTGTATCTTTCAGATGTGTTTGTGAGAAAAGCATAGAATTCACTCTGTCTTCCTGAATTACAAACAATCCAAAAATTTCACGTACATTAGTGCATGATAGACTCAATCTTAAATGATTTGCACTCCAGACTGAAGCCTGCCAGAGACAGAGTGAATTCCTGCCTCAGCATTAGCAGAAGACTGCAGAGCGCTTCTACCTCAATGCTGGCTCTTTAAGCAGCACATCAGCACAGTGTTTGTGAGAGTGTCATGAGTCTTTATCCTGTTCCCCTAGCTTCAGACAACGCTTCCTGCTTTTTTCTTAGGCTTAGCAGCTATGGAGTAATCTGTTCTTTTGTTCTCCCACCATTCTTGAGATTTCTGCATGTCTCTGTATATCTTTTCTTGGTTTTAAATGGTATATAGTATATAATGGTTGTTGTTGATTCATTATAGTTCTTACTAATGATCAATTGAAGTGCAGTAGCAGACGGTAAGTTTAAAATGACCCACACTGGTCATTTTTTTCGAGGACTCATTGGGTGTATTTTGAAATAGTTTTTGAAAATCAAATCTGAAAATCTTGTTATGTTTCTTATAGAGGTTTTTGTTTTTATTATTTTCCTGGATTTTCCAGTAAATGTATAAGCCACTATTCACCAACCCAGGTTCTGAAGATCTTCTTTCCTGCACAATCTATTGCCAACCATACCTGCTCCAGCTAAATAACCTGTTCAGAAGTCCTTGATTGACTGAATCAGGTGCATTTGTGTTTGGTAAGAGGCATCAGGGCAGCATGTTAGAACTAAACTCTTCAGGGATGAAGATCTTCAGGAGGAGGGTGTGGGGTTCTGTCATATTGTCACAGCACAAGCCTTTATCTGCAAAGGGTAACTTTAATGAATGTTAATGTAATACTTGAGTATTTCTGTTGGTCTGTTCATCATAACATGCTCACATAATGTGAAAAAACTGTTTTCAAATAGTTTTAGAGGTTTTGACGTGATAATGATATCAGGTAGAAGTTTGGGCACTTCTGGTCAAATTACACATTTTGTTTTTATCATTGAAAGTAAATACAGATCCTGCACAGAGAACACTTTTGTACAGCTGTATTCAGATTTTAATGCATAATTAAAATGTAAACATATGTTTAATGTTTCTTTTGAAGCCTGGACAAATAGTATAGGCCATCTTATATCTTGTGTTTCCATTTATATAATATGTTAAACTCTGCAATTCAATTGATACTGTGCTCTGAAATGAGAAATATGCCATATCTAGGTGTGTTTCCTGTAGACGATGTGCACTTATTTTCACCATTAAAATTTGGAATTTGATTAGGGATGTTTTTTTGCAAACGTTTAAATACGATTGTACATTAGTTTCTAGCTGAAATATCCCTCCTGTTCTTTAAATACTTTAGTTCCCCATTGAATCTAGTGTTGATAACAAGAATTCTATAGCCTAAATCAGGAGAGCACAAAGTGTATTCAAGCCTTCAGCAAGTGTCTTTGATTATGAAATGGTCATTATAACCCTTGTCCCTCTTCTTCAGTCTCACTCCCTCCAAGTCTTCCATTCTGTGTGGTGTTTTGAAGTATTGTTGCTTTTTGTGAATCCCACCCAAACGTCACTCCATATTTCAGTACCGGACAGTTCTCTGTGTTTCTTCATTCTCTTTCTCCTCGAACATCACTGTGTGCCCTGGTCTCAGGGTTAGACCACAGTTTTTTAATGCTCTTATGTGTCCGTTTTGCTCTTTTTGCTGCTCGTTGACTTGTTCCTGGACAAATGTAACCTGCTCTGCTCACCTCTCTCACTCGTTTTGCAATCCCCTCCCCCCTTCTTCTCTTCAGCTACTATTGAGGCTATAGAGGCCGATGAAGGTAAATAGGACAATGCCCCCCTTTCCCCTTTCTGTTGCCTCCTTGCAACAGACAAAGGGCTTCCAGTGGATTCATCCATTTCACTGTAGCTTGTGTAGAGTGTGTTGGGTGTTTGGGCAAACAGATGCTGTGCTGTAGTGTTCAGCGACAGTAGAATTAACAAACGAACATGGTGAAACAGGCCACGCTTGCTTTAAAGGGGAATTTATGAATGTTAATAGAACAGTAATATTACAGATTGTGACATTTAATAAAATTGTAGAATCCCGTACATTTTGTGTAGTTTTGCAAACATGGTAGGAAAAAGTTAATGAGTAGACAGTCATTCTGCGATTTGAGTACTTCTTTATTTGTCACACACATTGCACACAAAATGGTATGATATAGTAGGCAAGTGTTCCCAAAGTGTAGATAGTTTATCCCCTTTAAAACAATGGCACTGATGCAGTTGTGCTTTGTTTTTGCCTAAATGTTTAGTTTTACACACGGTCATTACAAAGTGGTCACTGCAAGAACAACCTCAACTGCACTCTAAATAGTGGCTTTGGCTGCTATTTACGTCGTAACTGTTAGTGCTTAAGCATTTTCTATAGACGAAGAGGTGCCCACTGTGTCAGTAGTGTTGTTTTTATTCCATTTTATTATTATAATTATTTATTTTACTATTTAGCTTTATTTTTCTTCATGTGAATAGTCTGTGGCTGTGCTGTGTCACCGTGTTTCTCTTTTTTCCGCTGCTAATAACCTGTGTCTGCCCTGTGCTATGCAGCAACGTAAAACATATTCATCCTACAACATGGCCAAAAACCTCAACCCCCACCCCTCCCACTTCACCAAAATGGCAGGCCCAGCCAGAAAGGGATCCTCCTTAACACTTAGTTTGAGCAGTTGTGGGCAGTTTCCTCCAGTTTGCTGCATGCTTCAAACAGGCATAACGTGGTTAGCAAGCAACTTCTCAGTTGTTGGTTTCCTGTGTAGTACCACCTTTCTTTTATGCATACATGTACTCCTTGTCTCCATTTCCCCCTCTTTATTTTGGTGGTACTTTTTGACTATCTTTCCCTACTTTGTTTTTCTCTTACACTCTACCTGTCCACCAAGCCTCTGTAGTGTTTGTTTTGGAGTGTGGTGGGAAGCTCTGTTCTTGGTGGCTTGGCACTGTGGTTTCCACTGGGCGGTGTAAAGTAATGCAAGCCTTCAATCGGCCCAATGGGAAACAGCCCTGTGCAAACCACTTCAATTTCACGGCCCTCCAGAACTGAGACAGCCCAGCATTGCTCCAGCAGCAATCTGTAATCCAAAGAAATGGTGACTAGTGTGACTATTGTGGTGTTTTTTTATGTGTTACATTACTCAGGAAGACTAAGTTTTTTTTCCTCAATTTTTTCCACAACTGTTGTATCATGAGTTAGTTTGTGTTTCAGAAACTCATGAATTATCAAGCTTTATGATGTATCAGCTTTACTACAAAATAATCTTTATTGTAAAGTATGCATGAGTGCTAAATTAGCTGGAAACAGCCTTCAGTAATGAAGGTTTTCAATAATCAGGACATTTGGATTCATGAATTAGTATGAACCCTCACAGTTAACCTTTCTGTGGTCTGCCCACAAACACATTCTGCTGCAAGGTTGGACAAGCTTTACAGAACGCTCATAAAATTTTATTTAATGTTTTCACCGTAGCACACAACTCTAGAAATATCTAAACGTAGAGTGTGGTATTTTGTTGTTGTTATTGTTTTTTGGCTAGATTATATTAGATTTGGCTAGATTAGAATTTCTGTTTTGGGCATTTAATTGAGCTAGCATGTTAAAATCATTAAAATCACTGCACTGTAAAACATTGCAGTGTTGAATGTTATTCACATTTGTAATTAATTGTGCAAAAAACGACCAAAGGTGTTAAATGCCACAAAATGTTAACTATGAGCAGCACTAGTGTGTCTAATGCTATTCAGATTCAAAGTAACTCTGGGAGTCAATTTTACCAGAATGGTAGTAACCCTACCTCTCTGTTACACAGCACTCAGAAAGGGAAATGGAGTCTAAGACTAGACTTAATCCCTGTCGTGTCCACACTGGACACTAGTTTTAACACTTGGGATCATTGTGGTTTTTACTTTCTGTAGAGTGGGACCATTTATTCATAAAAATATTGTTGTTATTGCTCTGTGCCTGGTCTTGATTAGTTACAGCAACCAAGACCAGCTTTAAACTGGAAGCTCTACATTATGTAGTGAGTTTTAACACCAAACTAAAGAGGATTTTTGTCAATGTTCTGTGAAGCAATCTTGCAACAGTTATGGATCGAAAAAAACGCATTTGTGGGCGGAGCATAGTTAGGTCAGTTGGGTAGCTTACGAATAAGACGAAGAGGGAGTGTGTTTATGTGTATTTATGTTTGTATGTGGAGTTTGCCATGTCCTCATGTAAAGCGATCTGTATTAACATCTCTCCTCCTCCTCACCCCAGCCATTAAAGGCTTCTCGCCCCAGCACAAGATCACTAGCTTTGAGGAGGCGAAAGGCCTGGACCGCATCAACGAGCGCATGCCGCCCCGCCGCGACGCGCTGCCCTGTGACGCCAGCCTCAACTCCCTCAACAAGGCCCTGTCCTCAGAGACCAACGGCACCGAGGCCAAGGCCAGCAGCGGCAACATTCAATGATGCGCCGGCCCACCAGTGTCACTTCGGTGATGAGGCCTCTCCTTCTCTTTCTTCATGCTACAGTCAAACGAAGGAGTGCAGGGTGGGTGATTTGGGAGTCAGAGAGAAGAGAGCAGTGGAAGGAGCATGAGGAGAGAGGGAGGTGACAGAACGAGAGAGAGAGAGAGAGGGAAAAAAAAGGGCAGAGTTTTGAAACATGATTCAGAGTGACACTCTAGTCTTTGGATATGCCTTTAAAATATTTTGCTTGTAGAAACCATGAAAAGTACTCGCTGGTTCACTCTTTTCTGAATGAATAAGTGTGGGTGTGGGGGGGTGCTCTTGGTTGTGGATGGGGAAGCAGCAGCAGGCAAACTGAGATATCTTATGTGAAAAGGCCTTTACTTATTTACTGGATGACAGATTTTTTTTTTCTTTTTTGTGTGTGTAACTTCTTACTAATTGTTGTACGTTTACAAAAATACAGCACTAAAAATGGACAGAACATAAAAAAAAAACGTTTTTAACATAAAAAAGGGTGTACAAACTAAATAAGGACTATTTATTGATACCTTTTTTGCTACTCTTATAAACTAGCTCTAAATTAGGCAGTCTTAAAAGAATGTTGCAACATTGTTGAAATGCCAAAAATGGAACGTTTTATGGTTTTGTACAGATTATGCTTACCTCAGGTTTCTTTGGTGTGTGTGTGTGTGCTTTGATCCTGTTTTCTGTATAATGGCTAATTAGCTCGATAGCAAGTACCCATTTTCTTGGAGCTGAAAACTGGAATTGACACATCATTTTCAAAATACTTTTTTGTTTGTTTGTTTTATTCAAGATGGGGAATAGATTTATTGTGGCTTGCTGGAATTTCTGTGAGTGTTCAGTTTTCTTTTTAAGTATTGCGAACAAACAAAAAATATATATATAAAGCACCTATATTCTGTACAAAAAAGACAAAAAACTAAAAGCATCTGCCTATGCATGTTTTATAAAGATTTATCTAAGGGAATATGAATGAATTACCTTGGCTGCGGAGGCCGGTTTTGATCTGTAGTGTGCTTAGTCAATATATACTGGAAATGTATACCGCCATCCTTTACTATAACACCAAGATAAAGCTTCAGGCCTTCAACTTATTTTGTAATGGAAAGCATCAGACTATTTAATATTGGATGAGGAATCATGGTTTTTATGCTTGTAAGCACACATGTAGTCCGATTTAGCATGTTTAGCTGTTCTCGTGACAAATTTGTGGTTACATGTGGAACTCAAAATGCATGATAGCTGTAATGTCATACAAGACATTTAGACCTATTTTTGTTCTGTTTTGTAAACGTGCCACAGAAAAAGTGTAATTTGATTACTATTATTATTATTATTATTATTATTATTATTATTATTATTATTATTATTATTATTATTATTAGGAACTCTGCTTTGTATATCAGTTACCAGTTTGTTACTGCTCAATACTTTAAGAAAAAAAAAGTACTCCATCAATTTTTTTAACGATTGCTTAAGTGCCCAAGTAATTCACTACACAACATTAAGCCTTGCTTTTGTAATTTAACTTCCAAACTGTTGGCAGATGACGCATGCACTCACAACTATTAAAAAGTATTTTATAATACTGTTCAATAAAAATGTGCATGAAAATAATTCTCTTCTGTATTTGTGTGTTTGTGAAAGAGCTCTGAGTTGCATTGTGTAGTATGGAGAATGAAGGATGAATTAAAGTCGTTTTGCAGGTCTCTGCAGAGGTATTTTTCTCATTTGTAAAACTATAGTAGTTTCAAAGTAGCGTGAAAGACGTGTGAAAGATTCAGAATTCAACAAGCTGTTAGTCACGTATTGGCGTTTGTATGTGTAAAGAATTTCAGCATGTGTTAAACTCTTTAATGGATTAAACTCCAGGTCCTCTGAAGACAGCTTTTCTTTAAGTACCTCCATGGAATAAATTGGAGCAATATTAACAATGAAGTGGAAATGAGGACTTGGCAGCCCTAAAGCCGTTAGTTGCTTCCTTCAGTGCTTCTGATGAACTTCATAAAAAACAATAAGGGCGACCGGTTTCTGTGTTCTGAAAACACATTTGCTGAATTGCTGGACAGGATGTTTTTTTCGCAATAAATCTTCCCTGTATAAACAGCAACCAGTCCAAGTAACATCACAGTAGAACCTGATAGTACTCAGGTTCTGAGCAGTTTTAAAGGAAACTGTATTAGCTACACATAGCACACCATTAAAAGACATAATGCATGTTTTCTCAGATGATTTTAAAATGACATGCCTGTTTCGAAAGCAAGTATTGATTGTCACCACACAGAAAATATCAGCCAATAAAATCATGCTTTACTGCTCCGTCCCATTACTACCATATTTTGCTTGCCGATATTAGAAGCCCGAGAGACTTTGAGAAGAGTTGTGATCACCAGACACCTGGGTCACACTAGTTAGTCCAGCACGACCCACAGGTTAATTTAGAGACCAAGGCAAAAACTCCTGAATAATATTTGCAGTGTGGCAGGGCTGCTGGAAGAGGCCGGTAGGAAACACAGTTACTTGGTGTGTCACAATATTTAAATAGGTGGTTCATGTCAAAGTAACATCTACATGAATGTTGGGACCCAAAGTTTTTCCAGTAAAACATTTCCAAGTTCATTTCACTGCCTCTGCCAGCTTGCTGCCCTTCCATAGTGCATTCTGGTGTCATCTCTTCCACAGGCAAGCAATGGCTACCTTCTCGTGTTGCTTCATGATCCATATTCCCCCATAATATGCTTCCAAAGCACTTTCATTTCATTTTAAACTCCACTTAATAAGGGCTCAATAATAAAACAAATGTAACAGTTAATCCATATCTGTACTGTACAGATTACACTGAACAACTGCAGTGCTAGAATGTAAAATATCGATGTTACTCCTATATGTACTGTACTGTAATTTATGCACAGGCGTTTTCTTTGGTATGTGTTGTTTTCTTTGGTATAAGCAGCATAAATACAGTAATAATTTAATTTACAGTAATAAACACTAAAGATAGCTCCTTGCGGGATACTGTTCTGATGCAGGAAGACTGGCCTACATCTGCCAGAGATGAGTCACAGGGCAGCAGGCATATGGGTGCTAAAAAATGTATACAGTTATATTTAATATGCAAATTTAGCTGAATTTACTTCAATATTTGTTACAAAATTAGTCAATTACATTTTTCATAAAATCCATGAAAAATTATATGTTGCCTCATATTTTCATGAACTTGTGGGGGGTTCTGCAAATAATTATTAATTAGGCCAGGAGAAAAAAATAAACAACTGAGGCCACAAACTCTGAACCGTGACATTGCAGGGGATGACTGTGTATCCATGTTCGTCAGTAGCAGTTCGGTTCTGCTGCAGTACACACAAGCTTATCACCACTTGCTGTGTGGGAAGTATACACTTTCAGTGCAGGCAGATCATTCTTTCCAGAGGAAAGCCTCTGCTCCATAGGGAAGATGCATGTTCTCAGCGAAGCTATTGATCTTTCCACTCTTAGATAAGGCCCTTGCCCTAACTTTAGCCTTTGATTGCTATCTAATCTTCCATGCAGATGTGGAAAATGGCATCCTGCAGTTAAACAGTCTTCATGAAAGTTCACATGAGCAACAGATGAGTTTCTGAAGGAATGATGAAGTACTAGAAGCACAGAGGAAATAAAATCTTAAGATTTATAGTCAGTCCTTTCAGTCTACACTCATTTATAAAAGAAGAAAAACAGGTTCTAAGAAGGATGAACTCTTTCTGTCTCTATGTATTGTTGTGAGCAAGCAGGATGCGATAGAGGGATCTAAAAGGTTTAATGCTGAAGAACAATTTACATAAATGAGGGGTCCAGGGTATACAAAAGCACAAGATGTTCCCAGGGATAACAAAAACAGGATCACCACAGAAACAAAGGGGAAAATAAACAAAAAACTGGTAATGTCCAAAAGCAAGTTTTAGAAAGATGTTTTTACCAAGAATCCACAAACACAGGGCTATTTATCATATTTAAGGAAATGAGAACACCTGGGCAGGGCAGAGACAGGAACGAGACACAGGTGAACAGAACAATAAAGGGGACTGGACTAAGGTTGGTTTAAGACCAAAACATACATGGAACAGACAAATACACAAAGGCATGTGGAGAATGTAAACAATAGACGAGAAAACAGGGAGAACATTACAAAAAGCCAAAGGACAGGAGGAACATTACACTCAGATCTGTTTCCTTGTATAAGCACAAAAATAATCAGCTCTGCCTAATATGCAGTAAACGTTCCTAAGTTTTTTTCCACTCCACCTAATGATAACCTGTATTGGACAAATCTGGATATTTAGGGTGCACTGTAGTTTTGAAATGCCTT
>JBBPDE010000011.1:12867123-12888346 GCA_037974605.1 Nannopetersius ansorgii | reverse complement strand
CACTCCATAGTGTTATGATGTACTTTTATACATACATAATACCCTGATTTATGGTTTTATAATGTTATAAGCAAAACGTCAAATTAAAGAAGAATTCAGTTTTTATCCGATTAATCGAAAAAAATAATCGCCCTACTAATCGATAATCAAAATAATCGTTAGTTGCAGCCCTAATGTACACATTGGAGTACACATCCGAGGTTACTGACACAATGTGATATT
Source organism: Nannopetersius ansorgii (assembly GCA_037974605.1). Classification (NCBI taxonomy): domain Eukaryota; kingdom Metazoa; phylum Chordata; class Actinopteri; order Characiformes; family Alestidae; genus Nannopetersius; species Nannopetersius ansorgii. Next base: position 12,888,124 of record JBBPDE010000011.1, on the reverse strand, counting down.
CCTTTTAAGTTACAGAAATACTTTCAGATTGAGACAGCAGTACCCCGTTACCAAAACATTCTTCAATATTTTTGTCATTTTTGTGCATTGTACTGAAGTATCGAGGACCTGACAGTTCTTTGCTGTGCCTGTCATGAACAAGGAGCTTCAGATTGTATTAACATAAAAAAGGGCGGGATCTGGAGACATGGTTTGTGTCTGATTAATTTTTAATGTACTGTGTGGTGACATTTTCAGAGTGGAAAGCTGACCAGAACAGCCCAATCAAAACAGTTTGTCAGACTTTCCTTTATCATGAAATACTGTGATATCATGATATATTTGAACAATACTGTGATTTTGAAATGTGTCAGTATTGCTCGTTACTTACTGTGAATCTGTGGGTCCTATTGTTATTCAGATGGTGTGCTGCTCTTGTGCGACAGGGCCTTCCATTTCACATGAATGAGCTATTGAGGAGCTAAAGGGCAGAATAAAAAGGTGTGAAATTACCCCAGTATGACTGTAAGTCTTTCAGTCTCTCTTTTCGTGTCACGTTCTTGTCTGATGTGTCATATAATTGCTGCACTGTTTATTCACTGGAACCCCACCCTGCTGTGTGGACAGCTTTAATACAAACTGGGGGAGTGTGCATGCTTTCTTCTTTTTGGATTGGCTTATAACTTGATGGAATGTTAATGTTCAGGCAATTAATCACTAGTATTACGTTTTAAAAAGCCAATATTAAAATCACACATACATATACAATTAAGTGTTGATGTCATTTGAAGTATTTTACATTTGAGACCACACCTTGAGGTTATCATCACACAAATAACTAACATATTATATATATTATCTCAGATTTGGTTCTAAAATGGCATTTGCAAAGCTGCCAGAAAAGCTAATTATGTTGTCTAAAGCAAAACAAAGCATGATAAACTGTGGCAAATGTAAAACAAAAAAAATTGTGTTGTTGTTGTTTGCTGTCACCATTCTGTGCAAAACAGATCAGTTATACTACAATTCTTGTTGCTGCACAAATGTTCACAACGCTGTTATACACTGTAAATAATACCTTTATAGACATATATTCTGCTCAGACCCTGTATATATCTATATATTCAGAGATTCATTTTTGGTGCTTTTATGCAGTTTTCCATCCTTTATTTTCATTTTATTTTATGTTCAAAGCTATGCTGGTATCATGCTATTATACATTTCCATTCTGTGTTTTTTTTACAGTTGATCTCAGCCATTTTTCTTCTACTGAATTAATAAAAGGCTGTAAAAATATTCTTGGTGCAAAAATTCAGAGAACGCTGTTTTATGAGATGCATTTAATAAAACAGTAATGAGGCAAATCATTCAGCATTTAATATTTTATTACTAAAACACATTATCATCTGTCTTGAGTTTCTTATTGTTGTCGTCATCCAATCAGATTCTGTGTGAGTAAAAACATCAGACGAACTGATAATGATACTTTCGTTCAGAACGTGTTTTCTGATAGAAACGTTACACGAAAGTACTGAAACTTCTTTGTAACAGTGAACTGAATTTCTGTCTTTTAACAAAACTGAATGCGTTTTTGTTGCAGACATACTGCAGTGCAAAAGAGATTCGTTAAAATTCTGGCAAATCAGTGTGCAAGTGTTGTCTCGGCTCTAGCGCGCACACGGTACAGACAGCTACAATTTTCCACTTAATTTTGCATCATTTTGGAGCAGCAATTGCTTTTAAATCATGTAATAATTGGTATGGCCACGTTTCATTGGTTTTCCGTCTAGAAATGACAAAAACGTTCCCTTTATGTGTGCACGGGTATATTTTTCAAAGAATATTAGTCGATTCCTTCAAATCGGAGTGGAAACGTAAATCAAAGTAATCGTCCATTTCAGTGTTACACACTTGAACTACATTACCCGTCATTCTTATCAGAACTCTACGTCCCGCCTCCCTTGCACAGAGTAGCGTTGTATGATTGGCTGAATTAAGTCTCGAATGCCCTCAGACCGAAGCTTGTTGGCTAGTTTCAGTGCTCCGTGTCCCGGATGTGCTGTCTGGTGTGATATATCTGGAGCTGAAGGCGCGTAACTCAGTTTGAAACGAGGCGCTTTGGAATTGTCTGGTAGCTTCACGACGGTTACAGAAACACAATGGTAACGCTTATGTGCTTCTTTCGTTAAACAGTAGCCTTTTGATTACTGGGAATATATTTTTAGAAAAAATACTGTATATTTTTTGTCGTTTACCAATTTGTATCCCGTGTTTGGGAATGTTTTTAACCGTTTAGCGTTGATGCTAATAATTCTGCTAGCTGATAAGCTAACGTTAGCCCTCCAGTTAGCCTTCTGTTAGAGAGCTGGGAGCCAAAGACGTCGTCCAGTGTGCTGTGTTTTCACCCTCCTACGCTCTCATTTTAAATACTAGAGATATAACCGCTAATGTGTGTTTTTGTGTTCCAGGCTGGAGGAAAAGCTGGTAAAGACTCAGGGAAGGCGAAGGCGAAGGCAGTGTCTCGCTCCCAGAGGGCAGGACTGCAGGTTTGTAGCTCGAGCGGGCTATTCTCATCTCCCCTCTCCTAACCACTGGAGTTTCACTAAAATACAGTATTTTGAAAGTAATTTCTTGCTCGATGAGACTTGTTGCGTGTAGGGTTTTCTTTAGACTAAATTATTTAAAATGCAAAACCAGTAACGGTATCATTAATGTAGTTGATGTGCAACTTTACCTGTCTAGTAGTGAATCGTAAAGTTATTGCCTAGCTTGGAGAAACTTTGTGGGGATGGATTTTTTTCTTAGACTTTTTTTCAGTAAAAATTATAACCGTATTGTGAAACTCTGTACGTGACTTGTCTAGTCATTATGAATTGTAATGGTATTACTTGGCACCTGAAACTTATTGGGGTATGTGCTTTGTTTTAGACTGCCTTGAATAATGTGCCAAACTAATTAGTCATTGTGAAAGATCTCTTTAGGGTGTGCTTGCAAAGACTTAATCTTTTGTTTGTTTGGCCTGCAGTTCCCTGTTGGACGTATTCACAGACACTTGAAGTCGAGAACCACAAGTCATGGTCGCGTAGGAGCCACTGCAGCTGTTTACAGTGCTGCTATCCTGGAGTACCTTACTGCTGAGGTAGGGCTATTAAAAGCACTACTGGTGCATGTGATCTGTTCTGTAACGCAGGTGTTTTTTTTTTTTTTTTTTTGTTTGTTTTTTAAGTCAGGCCAGATGTTTGCTTGTTTTATTGCATCTGTATATTTGCATAATAAGTTGTATATTTCGCCCTGTCTGACTTTAATTTTTCTCCCTCAAGGTTCTTGAGCTGGCAGGTAACGCCTCCAAGGATCTGAAGGTGAAACGTATCACGCCACGCCATTTGCAGCTCGCCATCAGAGGTGATGAGGAGCTGGACTCTCTTATCAAGGCAACTATTGCTGGTGGTGGTAAGTACTGCTTATGCGTGACTTATTTTAAAGTATGTTTTTGTCGAGTGTACATACAAACACTGGATTGGTTAGAACACTGGCATCTCTGTTAAAGCTACAGCAGTATCTTTTGAACATCTGAACTAAATGTCTAGATCTTCAGAAGAAATCCACATACTGCATGAAGTTTTATTCATTTTGGGAACTGATTCATTTCTTTTCTTTCAATTTTAGGTGTTATTCCTCATATTCACAAATCTCTGATTGGGAAGAAAGGACAACAGAAGACTGTGTAACCTGTCGAATAACTTGAATGGATCATCTCAGGACAAGTTCTGAAAAGATTCCAGTGTGTGTTCATGTAGATCAGTATAGTTTCATTACCTTGTGTTCAGCTTTGCATTTACTCATTTCTGGGGTATTTTTTTTAAAACATGGCTTCAGAGAAGCCAACTTTTATTTTGTTGGGTATGTACTGTAGTGTACTTTGTGACTTTTTTTAAATTGCAAGATTAGTTATTCGCTTTGAATCAGTGGATCTTGAGGGGTTTTATTCAAATAAAGCTTAGTGCACTGCATTACCTGTCCCTGTTTGATTTTGTAATGTAACTTTTTGTAGACACTTGCAGCACATTTCTCATCTACACATCTGATTCCTCTGGTGTTATGGTAAATGTATTTTGATGCAAGTTGGAACACTTGGCTATGTTGAATTACTACTTCAGTTTCATCCCTGCACATAAAGACTTAATTTTAAAAAATGAAGCCTGCAGCAGTGTTCTATCTTTTGCATAGCTCTATATGAATAATTTTAATATAACACAAGTACTGTGGCCTTGCAGTAAGCACACTGCTGCCATCATCAGGGGGCCACCTGCTGCCACACTAAGTAGCAGTTAATTTGAAACTGAGCTCATGGTCTAAAGAAAAAGGTCACTGCTTCAAGTAGATTTTTCACAGTAGGTTTAAGGTTCTAACAGTTGTGTAAAGGTTTTTTTTTTTCTATAATGTAGTTTTCATCTACTCTAGTATTCTTGTTTATATAAACCCTGTCCTCTCGGTCATTGAATAATGCGGCGTGTCCAGATTTGTAGAATAAGGAACGCTTGCTTGAAGGTGGAATTTAAATTTGTATATATTCACACACATGTCGTTTCAGTACCAGAGGGCTGCTTGTGTCATTTTACACTGGATCTGTGAGGCTGATGTATTAGTCCTGTAAAGGGAAGTGTCAGCCAGAACTGGTCTTACAGCTCTACTGCAAAGCCAAAGAATCAAAATGTGGAGCAGCGATTTTGATAAAGGCTTTACTGACCCACCTGAGCTCCTGAAGAAGATATTCTTTGCCACTCTAGAGTATCTGAAGCGTGTGTGCAGTTGAGTTTAATGTGTGTAAAATGACTCCTTTGAACAGACCAGTTTAACTCATTCGCCAAGTGAAAGAGTGAGCAGCCACCAATACAGCGTGCCGGGAGGTACTTCATGCAAAGGTAACTAAGTGGTGCCACTTGGTGTCCTGGGATTCGAACCCACAACCTCCTGATGCCAGGGGGCAGCCATATCCACCAGCGGTATTTTCAGCTCATTGTTTGCTGTTGAAATACAGGGTGTGTTCAGATCATTCTGTGCAAAAGTTTTGAGTAATCAGTAATGAAGCACTGCCAAATGTTTCCAGCTCTGCTCTCAGCCTGTATGGAGAGTGTGTTCCGTCTACTGGAGGTTAGGAAAATGTGTATCTGTGTTACAGTCCTCTCTCACAGGCAGAGTTCTTTAGTAGACTTAATGTTTGTGCTCTGACCACTGAAACTTTAAATAACTTTTTTGTACAAAGGATTGTGTGGATGATAATTTTAATACTCTCAAATAAAAACGACAATCACAAACTTTTCTGTATTAATTGGTTTGATACCTAATTGTATTTGTTTGATTGTTTAATTTATTTTTGCTCTTTATTTATTTAATTGCTCTCTCGTTATTTCCTTATTTCTCAGTATGATGTCAATAATTTAGCTCTTGTGTAAATACGTTTTCATTAATTTTCTTTGTTTAAAATATTTTATTTTAATATGTTGATAGTATATTTTGCCTGTTTGTATTTGCATTTTGTTTATTATATTTTATTTAATATTGTTTGTTATTTAGTATTGGACGAGCCTTTTTTTAGGCCGAATGCTGAATGACCTTATTCGAGTTCTTAAATTCAGTTAATCAGAATATTTATAAAAATGTAATCAAATCTAACAGGACTCAGGGGTCAGCACAATCTTGCCTGAACAGTCTCTTATTTTTACAATGAAAATTGTTAGTATCTGCATTCTTTGTACATTTATTCATCATTGTCGGAAAGCTGCCTGTGTGTAGTTTTTTATTCTGGAAATATTGGTGGGGTGGTCTGGTGGTCGGGGAACCCTGAGTTTGAGGACATTTTCGTCTTTCGTGATATTAAATCACATAAATAAAATGAAATCAGTTTTTAAAAAATCTGATCTCCCAGGTCTTTTACTGTGGAGTGAACCGGATCAGGAACGAGAGACGTTTTTTTTTTTTTTGCACTGGGAATATACAGATCACAGCACAAAACAAACGGAGAAGCTACAAGACTGCAGTCTTTCTCGTTTTTTGTGTGATTTTACCAGGGTATAAAGGACATTATACAAGTGTAAGTGGAAGTCACAAGTTCACGACAGTGAGTTTCTGCTCCTTTAGTATTGATATAGGGGAGTTAACGAGGGGTTTTGGGGGTCTGTGCTAAAGAGCTAGCTGTGCTCTCTGCTTCAGAAGCAGCAGTGTGTTTACTTGACTTTTAAAATGAACACAGACTGAGTTTGTATTCGAGCACAGAGCGGTCTTATTGTGAAGCGATGTCTCTGATAAACCTGTTTTGTTCTCAGCTGGCCCCCCCGTTGCCCGTTAACATGCCTGCTCTTCTGGAGAGACCGAAACTGTCCAACGCCATGGCCAGAGCCCTGCACAAACACATCATGAGGGAGAGGGAGAGGAAGAGACAAGGTAATCAACTGGACCAAAGTTGACGCATTACCACACAGGACATTAGACTGAAACACATTAGCACACACCTTATTTATATATATATATATATATATATATATACATATACATATATATATATATATATATACATATACATATATAATGAATTCATGAGTAGTGTTTTGTGCACTTTTATTTTAAAAGTACTGCTATATGAACTAAAGTGCAATAACAGTTAGTTTGCAAACACTTTAAACAAATAAGGAGTTTTTAATAGCAGTGTTTCTTTTAACACAGCTGCAGTTCAAATATTTCCAAAAAATTTGCAGCTTAAACATTAAAATAATCATTCATGGTTTATCTAGTTTGTTATAGGAAAACAAGGTACCCTCAGAGTCCAGAGCATGGGCGAGTCTTTGCTGTAACGTCCTGGACGATATGGCCTGAAAGTAAAATATCAGATTTTTTCACAATAACACAGATCAAACTACAGGTGACAAATAAATAGTTTAAATAGTAACTTTTAGCATGTTAATGAGTCCTGGCTTTGTCACAGTATGTTTGGGCACCACATCTTTTGCAATATACATCGCAACAGCATTTGTTATCGCCTTCCACCGTGCACCATTTTTATCCAATGGCACAAGGGCATTAACAGAAAAGTCGAATTCAGAGGCACCAGCTTCCACATCTCTTGGAAGTTATTCCATGAGATTTTGGAGTGTTTCTTTGGGAATTTGAGATCATAGAGTATCATAGAGTTTGAGGTCAGGCACTGATGTTGGACGAGAAGGCCTGGCTCACAATCTGCATTCCAGTTCATCCCAAAGATGTTGGATGGGGTTGAGGTCAGGGCTCTGTGCGGGTCAGTCAGATTCTTCCGCAACAAACTCATCCAACCATGTCTTTATGGAACTTGCTTTGTGCACTGGGGTACAGTCATGCTGGAATAGAAAAGGTTCTTCCCCAAACTGTGTCCACAAAGTTGAAAGCATGGCGTTGTCCAAAATGCCTCGGTGTGCTGACGCTTTAAGGTTGCCCTTCATTGGAGGCAAGAGCCACCTGAATGTGTGAATACAGCACAGATTGAAATTTGTCCCCAGAGTGAAGCAGTGTTTTTATTTTAAACACCTTCCACTTTACACTTGAAATGTTTTTTTTTTCTTGTCTTGTCTTTAGAGGAAGAAGAAGTGGATAAGATGATGGAGCAGAAGATGAAAGAGGAAGAAGAGAGAAAAAGAACAAAAGAGATTGAAGAAAGAATGTCTTTGGAGGAAACCAAAGAGCAGGTGAACTACCTCTCAGTCTGATGATAAATATTTTGCATCTTAAATGTGTGTGTACTAAATGATATGCCATTCCAGTGACAGAATCTAGTAGTTTTTGATATTTTAGAACAGCTGATGTACAGCTGATGAATACCAAAAAAACTTTTTAGAAGCTGTTTTCGGTTTTTCACATTAGTTGCTTCTAGTGTTTTTTTTAATTTTTATTTATTTGTTTTGATGTGGCTTATAACATAGTTAAACATTCTTGTAAATCTAGAAGAAAAACATTTAGGGGGCTGCTTTACATGCATCCAAACGTTAATTAAAATAAGGTTTTGTTATCAAAGTTGCGAAAAAATAGCATGTCTTCGATAAAGAGGAAAAAAAGTTTCAGTACTGATCATTCCAGTCTTCTATCAGGTTCTTAAGATGGGGGAGAAGTTGCAGGGCTTACAGGAGGAGAAACATCAGCTATTTCTACAACTTAAAAAGGTCCTTCATGAAGAGGAGAAGAGACGAAGAAAGGAGCAAAGGTGGCTGGAGGAATTTGTTTTATGTTGATCCGGTAGTGAGTGTTGGCAGCAAAGTGTTTGAAAACCTCATAACCTACTCACATATTATAAACCACATAATTACTATATAGTTACTGCCTTCTTACCACTCACCTTCTTCATTTGCTGTTTTCCTCAGTGATATTACAACGTTGACCTCGGCCAGTTACCAGCCCAGTATACCCCTGCACTCCGGGCAGCACCTTCTTAGCCTGCAAGGTCAGTGTCAAGTAACACAGGTCAAAATCATCAGAGATAAGGTTCTGTGTGTTTTGTACAGTTTTTGTGATGAAGCTAGTTATATATTGCAGGATGGTATAATTAGCATAATCATATACAGTAAGCCCCCGTTATTTGCGGTGGTTACGTTACAAGAGCACTCGTGTTTTGGTCAAAAAATGCCTTAAAATGCCTATTTTAATAGTTTAAACCCTAAATATGCCCCCAGATGTGCTCCCAGAATACTTTAATTTCAATTTTAACAGTTTAATACATTACCCTTAATGAAAATGTAAAGATAAACCCGAGGTTTAAATACAGAAAAGTCACGAATGAGAGAGACAGAGACAGAGAGAGAGTGTAAGACAGAGCGAGAGAGAGAGAGACGATCCGTGCTCTCCAGAATGAGAGAGCAAGAGAGAGAGATACAGAGACAGAGAGAAAGAGAGGGAGGGAGTGAGAGAGAGAGATACAGAGAGAGAGAGAGAGAGAGACGCGCGCTCCGGAAAAGTCACGAACGAGAGAGAAAGAGAGAGACGGAGGGAGTGAGAGAGAGATGCAGTGAGAGAGAGAGAGGCCTACTGCCATGCACGGGGAGCCAGAAGAAAAAAAACATTGGCACGAAAAAAGCAAAAAAAAAAAAAAAGTATTTCAGCGTAAAAATATCAGTTTCGTTCTCAAAAAAAAACCTGTGTGACTGGATCCGCGAGTCCCGATCCGCGTAAAACTGGGGGTTATATAATGATCATATGCTGAGTGTGTTTGAAGAAACTGTGGTAGCTGACTGACACTGATCATTATATCTATGCCACAGTGTGGCCTGTCTGACTTCACACAACAGTTACTTGATTGGTGACTGTGGTTTAATAAAAACTGCATGCAAGTCTATTGCATTTTTAATATTACTTAAAATTCAAAAGGTTGATGTGACTGACAAAAACGAAAGCAGATGAAATCTGATCATTACCAAAAAAATTGTTGACCTGTGTAATAAAGTTACCTCTGTTGTGAATGAGATCATATAAACTGAAGACTTGATCAGAATTTCTTTTACAGGACATTCCAGTTTAAAAGCAATAAGGTGTGATTAAAGACAAAAAAACGAAGGCTTTTGTTTGGTGTGTTTGATCTGTATTGGCAGATACCTTCATCATGTGCTTCACCAGTGAATATTTAGATTTTTTTCTTTCTGTTATACAGGCAGTGCAGTGAGTCACAGTAGGTCTGGAGGGCTGCTGGCAGAACGTGGTAAACAGTTGTTTCAGACACCAGGCATCCCTGTGAGTTGAAGCTATATTCTTGCAGTTTCATCCTTTGCACATGTATTTTTGAAGTGTGTGTGTGTTTGTGTGTGTGTAATAATAAAGCAAATGGCCAAGTGGCCTTGATTGTGTCAATATTAGGCATTATGCATAAAGGCAACAAAATACAGTGATAAAATAGATATACTGTAATATTATTAAATATAATGTTAAATATGTAATTTAATAATTAATTTAATAGTAATAACTAACGTATTATTCCAAACTATGTAGTTTAATAGCAGGCCACAGTGCTTTTGCACATGTTTGTGCGGTCTCCCATTGAGCCCACCCTGTTCAGTAGTGACTAATGAGAAGCTCCTCACCTCAGGGACCATTGATGTAGCCTTGTGTTGCTAAGTAACATTGTAGTGGTGCATTGTATGCAGTCATGGGTATATATCATGTATTTTATGCCGTATTTGAATATGGTTAATGAGATTGTTAAACCGAGTCTGTTTGTTTTTTTTTATTTGTGTGTTAGATCAAATATATTTTAAAAATACCTTAACAGTAAAGTGTACAGATGAATTGAACATACCAAAATAAAACAGGAAAAGAAGAAAAACAACACTGGTTCTATGAGGCCATGTCCAAACAAAGCTAAAATGTTACTGTTTCATGTGCTTTTCTTCAACTTAACAAACATAAAAGCTTGTGTCCGTTTTAGGGCCGTCACTTTGCTGGCCAGACTGGTTTCACGTCAGGCTCTTCCGAGCACGGACAGTTTTCAGGCAGCCCTGCAGCCCACGAGTCGTACGCAGTCACACAGGGCCAGCACGCCTCCACCTACGGCCCAGGTGCATCAGTTCCCATCAGCTTTTCTGGCAGCTCTCAGATCAGAGGTATATTTTATTTGGTAGCGTAAGATTGTTGTATGATCTAGCTCATGTATTTGTGAAATGGCCTTCAGTAAATTAGACACCGTCAGCCGGAGTCACAGGTTCTCAGCAGGGGATTTGTAGAGTAGAAAATGTTGTATAATTACACAGGTCAACAAAAAGAAGTTCATCCTAAACTACAACACACTTTTCTAAACCAGATTTTCATGCTGATTTCACATCAACTTTTCACTGTGAAGTCAAACAGGCGCACACTGTGGCATAGATATAATGATCAGTGTCAGTCAGCTACCACTGTTTCTTGAAAAACACTCAGCATATGATTATTATATGATCATTATACCAGCTATCATGCAATATAGAACTAGCTTCATGTGTATGTGCAGGAAAAACTAAACACAAATTTGAAATCAGCATGAAAAACACCCACATAAACATATCTGATTTTGATCAGTTATCAGTATCACTGTGACAGTGGAGGGTGCTGGATCAAACAAACACAAGAACACTTTCTGCAACAGCACAGAATATTACAGAAATAGAAACTTTAGCAGATAATGAAGGAGAACGCAGCTCTGCTGGGGGTCTCATGGTTTTTGCTGGTAATTCTGCAAAGCTAAGCAAAGATTTGTCCTGAGATTCAGGAAATGTTCGGTTATTCACAGACAATAGCAGTTGGATTTTGGGTTTACATTCATCTGCACGGTGTAAGTTCATGAAAAAAGATTCATTACACTGAATGTATATTTTCCTTCCAGTGTTTCACTGCTGTGTGGGGCTGCTTTACTCTCTCTGTAGGTGCGTCGGCTTTCCAGACCATGCCGTACCTGTCCCACCAGCCACAGGGCTACGCTGTCCACAGCCACTTCACCTCCCAGCCAGGTGAGCACACCTAATGAACATTATCTCATATTGCCATTAGCCTTATGTGTTATGTTCTGTATTAGTTTAGTGTGGTCATTATTGGCTCGTCTTTTCAAGTATGGTTTCCTGCTTGTTTTCTGTAGATAATGGCTAGAGCCCTACTTTTCACTGTTTTTCTTATTATTCTGCTGAACACCACAGGATTCATCCCCAGTGCCAGCATCCCTCTTCAGAAGCAGTTGGAACATGCTAATCAGCAGTCTGGCTTCACTGATTCAGTAAGTGGGTGTTTGATTTACTGGGGAGAAAACGTTGGGTGGGGGAAATAATTAATAATTTATCATGTGCCTCAGTTCGCTTAAGTATTAAGTATTTATTTGTTAATGGCTGTGCTGTTATTGTCCCCAATTATGATCATTGAGTTTTCTAAACCAGGCACATGCAAAAGTCACACTGAGGCACATGAAAAATTATGAATTATTTCCCAAACATCCAAAGTTTTCTCCCCACTGTTCTAAAGAATACCTTCTTTGTTCAAGTCAATTCCTGATCATTTGTGTTGCTTTCACTGTGGATGTTGAGAAATATCTCACACAAGTCTGTGTTCTCTGTAGAGGATGTGTACTTACTTTCACTTAGGAAATCAACAAGTAGAGCAAAAACTGTATGATGTGTATTTTACAGGGTGCTCTGAGGCCCATGCACCCACAGGCTCTACATGTTAGTGCTGCCGGACTCCTACCTACACCTTCAATGGCAGTTCAGATTCCCACAGCAAAGGTGAGGTCCATCACTCATGCTTTTACCCAATAACGAATACTGTAGGACTATTTAACTAATTTAATATGACCCTTGCCAGCCTGGTCTATTTTATTGCCTCATTTATCCTCATCTTTTATTTTCTCTTCCACCTTACATTCACACAGTATTGGTGATGTGTGTGTATGTAGAATTAATGTTGAAATGTATTTTCACTTCTACAGTAATGCATATAAAGAACTGTTTTCTTTGCACCATTTCAGTATTATGTGTGTTTTTAACAGGCTGCTTTCCAGACTTCTCCTCAGCCGGCTCCTCGTCACGCCTTCCTTTCCCACCCTCAGGCTGGACAGAGATTCTACCACCATAACAAGTGATCAAGGTTACGGCACCCAAACCTTGTAAAGACTCTGTAAAGGTGGCATGTAACCAAAGTTACACACAAATTGCGAGATTTTATTTTAGTATATAACTAACCTTTTCAAAATCGATGAGAGCAACGTTCTGCCATAGAACAGAATACTGATTGTGAATTAAAAAACTTCATATACTTTTGTGGCATTAAAAAAAAGAGGTCCAGTCAGTGTTTTCTAAAATAAAGTTCAAATGTTTCATTGTTTTTTTAGACTGTTATGCCGTTTCACTTTCTTATTGTTTCCTATGGCTGGATATATTTGTTTGGGTATTCATTGGTCTTTTAATTAAAACGTTTGTTTAAACATATTGAAGCCTTTATCAGTTTATTCTGAACTGAACAAATATAATATTACAAGAAATGTAGTGGTTTTGCATATAGTGTTTTTTTTTGTCCCACTATAAAATAATTTAAATAAAACAAATTTAGATAAAAGGATAGATTTCCCTTGTAGGGAAGTTAGCAACATTCTGCCTTTTATATTAGATTGTGGAAGTTTTTTCATTCATTCTTATTCTCTGACCAAAAATGTAAAGTTAATGTGACCAAGCAGATCATACTACTGCTTTTTATTTTACTATTTCAGTTGATTTTGAGTTTCTTCATTACAATAATACCTATGGCCATGGCTGGGGCATATGGATTCAATGTTTAAATGTCCCAGTACCTGCCCCAATATGAATACAGTCAGTTAGAATCTTGTGGAAATTGGACCAGACAAGTTGGGATCTGTGTTTAAAGCAAAAAAGGTTGGGCCCTGAGGTCTAGTTTATTACACTGAACTTAACAGTTTTTCAAAACAGCCCAAAATATCAAGGATTTGCATATTCCATACTTGACAGTGGGTATAATGTGGCTTTCTTTGCACATTCTTTTCATGTAAAAGGTCTAAGCCAATGCTGGAAAACTGGTAACACATGTTTGATTTTGTAGATCAGGGGTCACCAACGTAGTGCCCCCAAGGACCACATGAGTAGCCCGTGGGCCTGTTCTAAAAATAGCGCAACTCACCAGTGAGCAGCATCTAACATTTAATTTTATCCAATTTCTGTTCTTCTTTAATCACATTTGCATTTATATAGGTTTGAAAGTAATATCTAAAAAAATCATACATTATATATGAAGTTTAGATAAGTTTAGGTAGACTCTGTTCTAGTGTATCAAATTGGTAGCCCTTCGTATGGCTCAGTACTTGTGAAGTAGCTCTCAGTTTCAAAAAAGGTTGGTGACCCCTGTTGTAGATCATTCAGTAAGGGACTTCCCATATAAACCCTACAGGGAGCGGACCAGTATATAGATATGATCTAATGGGTGATTTGAAACTTAGCATGTTTTATTACTTGTCAAAACCCTAGTTATTTTCCAATTGTACCAAATTTTGGAAACGTTATCATTACTACCATATAGACAAATGTCAATTTTATATGCTACTATCTTTAATTCACTTTCTTCATAGAAAAACAAAAATATCTCCAACATAAAGGCAGCCAATGGTTAAATAATTTTCTGGGAGAACAGATGTAACTTTGTTTTATTTCATGTTCTTTAAGGGTTGCCATACCTACATTTTTGAGAGAAAATGTGTTAATAAAAAAAGCATAGGCAAAAAAGTTCAACATGTTTTAAATACAGCTCTTTTTTTAATAATACAGGTTTGTCTTTTCTCCTTCAAGGGTTTCTGATCATTTTTAGACGACGACAGCATGTCGCTGTGTTGCAGCAATGAATCCCCTTTATACACTTAAAACAAAACCAAAAAAGGCAAGGTTTATGTGCTCATTTTTAATCGTTAGGGCGAGGGGTTCTCTTCGTTTAATACAAATTGTTTATCACAGTCATGGAACAGATGAACATTTTGCTCATGTGATACGAAGGTGTAGAGAAACGATTTTGATGCCACCCTCAATATGAGCTACTAAAAAAAGAGGACCAAAAAAAAAACCTCAACTCATACGGGCAGTTTCATCAAATTTCAAAATTGTTCAATACAGTCTTATATGAAGGACAGCCTATGCAGCTGATGGGATGTAAATACATGGCAGTGATTGGATGTCATCATAAGCTCAAGAACAGGCCGACAGTGTCTTACTATATTCCTATAGGTTTCTTTATCTCCCCCACCTGTTATCTTTTTAGTGTAATTCTTTGCTGAGACAATCATTTTACATGAAAACAGCATATTTACAATGTGTAAATGGAACATTATAGAAGAATTTGTGACCTGTGACTAAAGATGCCTGTGTCAGGATGGCACCCTCCATCTATATTTTGGCTATTGTGAGGTAAAAGTGGGAGACGTCTGTCCTCCAGTAAAGTCCAACTACACATGGCCCTTGTTTCTGTCTTGAACTGTAGAATGTGGCTTTCTCTGTGTTCTGCAATATAAATAGCCACCGAACACAGCTGTAGCTATGTGCTCGAGATCCCAAATTCAAAGTAGCAAAGAAAGCATGGAGGGTGGAAACTGGGACAGATGGAAATATTTTTAAAAAGAAACAAAAAAAAAAAAAGCCAAGCAAGACTAAATGAGAAGACACAGTTATGTTAGTGTCATACATATGAGGAGCCTCTCGCGGGTGGGGGTGGGCGCATCTGTTGTCCTGTATTTCTTCTCTATTATATACATTCAAAATAGCACTGATTAATGTATATCCAGTATATTTACAGAGATGTTTTGTCCATTTGCAACAATTTCCAATTATTCGTTTTTTTCCCCCTAGTTTTCCAACCCAAGGGCTATTAAGTACATAGAGAGGGAGAGATCAGAAATAAAGGATGAAAAATAAAGAGAAAAAAAGAGGGAGAATAGCATTGCTGAGGTGTAATTCTCTCCTTCTTTCCAGGTCCAGTGCATCTTGCCAATACCTGAGAGAAAGGGAGAAAGTGATACCAGAGGAAGGACAGGTGGGAGTAAGTGGGAATGAGAACAGGGTAGAATGCAATTGAGAATCAAAGGGTGAAAAAAAGGTTCATATTTTGATGAGAAAGGGAAAGGAAGACATGGACAGAGTGAGTAACTGTAGAAACAGACCAATGTCTGAATACTTTAGTGTTTAGTGTGAAGGGTAAACTAGACTACAGAAATGTAATTGCTGATAAGCAGAATGCTAATTTGGAATTTAAGGTCTAGGACAGCTGGATGGGCACAGTTACCTGGGAATCTAGTGTTTTGTAAAGGCCCACATCTGCAAGCAATTATCAAACAAAAAAAAAAAATCAGTAAGTCAACACTAGGTCTGCAACGGTACGTGTATTCGTACCAAACCATCACGGTACATGGGTCACGGTTCGGTACATGATGTCTTTCGGAGAATACACGGTACAATGGAGAAGACGTGATTGAAGTAATACAGAATCACAGAGGTACCAAAAAGCGCAAGTAAATCATAAACCTGGGTCGTAGTGTGGTGCAATAGTCCCACCTACTGGCGTAACACTTACACATACATGAAAATATAAGCAAGAGTGTGTGTTTACTGGTCAATACTGTGCTATTTATTTAAAATAAACAAAAACAAACCAAGCATCATTCTTTAGAACTTTTTGTTGCTTAACTTTGCTGTATCGAACCGTGACCCCAAAACCGAAGTACGTACCGAACTGTGACCTCTGTGTACCGTTACACCCTTAGTCAACACCCTCACCTGCTGTACTGATATATAGTATACAGGCTTAATGCAATCTGGAAATAGGCAACAGCTTTGTTTTATTGTTTTACAATTTAGCCCCATTGTGTTAAACAGGACAAAACGTAGTGCAGGTCGTACAAAATACAGTATAAATTTTAACATGAAATCCTATGTACACTTCATTCATGCATGGAGTAATTTGTCATGTACAGATCAATAATACAAAGGCTGCATCTCTGACTATCTGTGTTATGGTTAGCGCAGCTGCCAGTGTGCAAACAGCAAACTGTTTTTCATGGTTTTTTTTAATAGTCATTCATACATTAAATATTACAGAAGAAACACAGAATACATAACCAAGAAACACATTGACAGATTAAAGTGCCTTTATTTGAGTAGGATTTTTTTTAGTTTACTGTTGCTTGAAACTTGTTTTCGTTGGTGATTCATGTTTAAAACAGCAAACGTTCAGAATTCTGTTCTAATAGCAGATAAGATAGCAGCGTCTTCCCGAGGGTCGTGGTTATGCAAGAGCAAACCGTATTAAAATAAACTTTGGACTTCTATTTAAGAGACAGTGTTTTTTCTTTAAAACAGTTTTTAAAACCAAAGGAGATATTTTAGTGAGACATTTGCATGGAGAGTTAAAGAATCTTGTTAGAGTGGTTTTTTTTTTAACATAATGTAAACTCTTGAATTAGTGCTTTGCTGTTGGCACACTAGCGTCGCACAGTCACTCTCAGGTAGCAGGTGAGCATGCGCACACGAGTGAGAGCTCCATGTACCTGCTGTGTCTTATTTAGCCATGGCTTTGATGGCCACTGCAGCCTCTTCATTCATTGCAGACAGGACAGTGATCTGAAACACACACAGGGATAATTAGTGCTGCATATTATAGTATTATTACTGCTCACAGGGTCTGAGTAGACACAGCATAAGGCTCTCACCAGGATCTCCTCTCCAGCATCAAACTTGCCCTCTATCTCTTTGCCCAGGTCTCCCTCTGGCATTTTCAAGTCTTCTCTGACCTCACCGCTGTCCTGAAGCAGAGACAGGTAGCCATCCTGGATGCCAATCAACTGTGAGAAGGGATCGGTTTAAAGAAATGAGGACATGGGTGTCATTCACTGCCTTGAAATGTGCACACTCACTAAGTCCTTATCATATCCAACATGGAGCACTATTCTGTAAACACAGGCCCAAGACCTTCATGGCATCCTAACAACTTGACAGTCATACCTGATAGTCCATTCTCTTGATGTTAGGAACGTCCATATTGTGAGTTGAGGGACAGATATCCTCATACTTTTTGCCAGTGAAGATATCGATGCCAACCATGTGGACCTGTCGGATGGAACAGAGTCACGCTGTTTACTCCACTCCTGTCCAAAGCTGTTCATTCTGCACCTTCCCAGTCATGCCCTATTGTGGACAACTCTTTCACACAGCACTGTGCAGAGATGAATGGCATCCGCATCACCAAATTCTGGAAGCTGTTTGTGTACAACAAAGCCATTCTCTAATTTAACTGAATGCCTGGTACCTTTTCCAGTATCTAAATGAAGTATCCAAATAAAATCTGGAACCCACACCTCTTTAGTCACCTCACCTTTGCGTGTCCGTGCTTGCCGGTCTTGGAGGTGGACATCTCCACGATCTTACATGGTCGTCCCTTCAGCACCACAAAGCCGTTCTTGCGCAGGGCAGAACATTGCATGGGGTAGGTGGCAGAAGCCCCAGCATCACCTGTCGTGAAGTCCAAATCTGCATCTGCCATCTTTATCCTTAATGGGTCAAAAGCATTGGACATAACATTTATTCTACGCCAAGATCTTTAGAGGGACTTACTAATGCTTCAATGCCAATTTCTGAGGAATTGGTAGAAAGCAGAAAAGTAATAAGCATGCTGAGGTGTCAAATGCTTAGACTTTATATTACTGAACTGAACTGAATCTTAATCAAATACAATGTTAAAGCAGAAATATTTGAAAATATAAAGGCACCCTCCTGGCTTGCTGGTTTGCAAAGGGAGAGCTAAATAAGGTAACAGGAACATGGCACCTGTTATTCCCACTACTGCTGCACTGGAACCAAGCAGTGGAAATGTATAATTACAATAAATGCAAATAGATTATAGGGACATACTGGGTTAGGTATTTTGAATATTTGACTTGTAGAGGTGATATAGGGTTTTTCTGGTTTGTGCTTTCGTTGCATGGCGGATGCATGGTTCACGTGGAAAGGCCCAAACGTCAAGTCATGCTGCCTGCATGCGAGAGAGGCAGAGACACGTCGCCCGTTTTAGCAGGTCTGCTGCTCCAGACGAGCCAAACTCAAACACGAGGGGCTAGAGGGGATGACAGTGTTAGAAGTGACAGTCTCACGAAAGGTCCCTTTTTTGGTTTCCTCGGATCCCGAAAAACTGTCCAGAGCTTGTGTTTTAGCTAGAAAGCAAAGAGATAATCCACCGGTCCTGGCAGGCTAAGGCTACCATGCTGCAGGAGGGCTTCGGGCATGCAGCCTTCACTACAAACTCCCAACATTACAGCATGAACCCAGATAAAATCGAGTCGTTTTCTACTTGTCTTGGGCCATATCTCGGACAGACGCCCCATTTCTCCGCCCTGGACGTGCTGAGGCCTACCCAGCCGGGACAGTAACGGAGATCGGAGGGCTAACCTCGGCTAAAAGCATCGAGGACACGCCTGAACCCGGCCAGACCTGGACCAGATCCACCAGACCTGGTCCAGATCCATCAGACCCCTCTACTATGCTCCTGTAACCAGGACAACACAGCAGCAACCGCTACTCTGTTACAATTAAATGTAACATTGTAACAATGTAGGGCAACAGTGTAACATAAGCTCTTATTCCAGCTCCGAGTTCTGATGAGTGATCTGATCTCTCTCTTCAGCCACCACGTTCAAACCTACTCTTCCTTTGTGCTGCTCGGTTCCGTAAAGTTGCCTCCATATAAAAAGGCCCAATCTTCATTTCGTCATGCCGAATACCTGCAAAAACACTGAAGTATACGCAAGGAAAATTGTGACTTGCGTCAAAAGAGCTCTCTTGCTTTTTAAAAATGACAACTGTTTCCTCCGGGATCAGTAAAGTTTTCTAATTAAGATTCCATCACGGCTCAGTGTCACAACGACAAAATGCATCATAATGAAGAGAAAGGGATGATGAAGAAGAGGAGAAGAGGCAGCAAAAAGGAGGTAAATGGGTAGGTTTATTGGGGATAACTCACCTAGTTTAGAAGCTTTTCCCACTCTTAGATGCTTGGGTGCGATCCGATGACTGAGCCTGGTCCCGTTGGATGTTTGCTTGAAGCTGTTTGGGCTGATGGTACTGGTTCTGCTGCCTTTTGTGCCTTTTTCCGCTCTAAATCAGCTCTGTGGACTCTCCCGTCATTCCAGATCTTTCGGTTCCACCCTGTTTCTGTTCTCTCGAGGGCACACACGCAGGTTCGAGGCTGACAAAAGTGTTAAAGCCCCCCAAAACGGTCTCTCTCTCTCACTCTCTCACTCACTCTCATCCGCACGGACTCAGCCACACATACCCACCGAGACGAGCCTCGGACGCGTCCCCTCTACCGCGCATGCGCGCACGCACCTCGCTCTTTAAATTCTAGGGCGGCGCGGGGGCGCGCACGGTGCCTCGTGTCCGTCAGATTCGCCTCAGTACACACGGCTTCTGATTTTTCTACCTTTTTTTAAAAACATGTGATTAATTCTGAATATTCGCCCATATTGTGCTTTGACGGTCTCCATTCATCATTTGTAATCGAAATATCTTAAGCTGAAGCCCCGTTTCCCCTAAAAAAAAACGACGCTATCAATTCCTCCCATTCCTTCTGCCTAAAAGGGTTCAGCTAAGTTAAAGGCGTACAACGGTATTCACTAAGAGCCTGCGTAGCCATACGCACAAACCTGATCCATGCTATTTGAAACACGCTTTAAACAATTATTCAAATTCTACATACTTTTAGGTTTGGGTTTCACAGCCCGTTTGGTTCTGAGGGTTTTGGTGCCCTTTGTAATGCCTAAGAAGGACCATGAAATGGTCATGTTTTCTTATATTCAGTGACAGGGATCCAGACAGGCCCACAGTGCAGGCAAAAAGAAGGCCCCATCTTTTCAGTCAGTGTAGTCGTTTGGATATATATAGCCATGTGAAACATGAATCTGGTGACCTATGAGTAGAGTAGGATCTGGGGTGGGTGTAGGGGTGGTGTTGGTGGAGGGTCCAGGGCGAGGCAGTGAGGCCTAACAACACAGGGGCACAAAACAGAGCATGTTTTTCTCCGACAGCCCATATGAGTTGGCCTGGTTTGCTCTCATTGGCTTTAGCCCTGTGATCTGTGACCACTGGCTGATATATCCCCAAAAGGTGACAGGTGCAGGTCCAGGTCAGAGAGAGGACCATGTTACCATATATCTGCTATCTGTGTTTCAAACCTCAAAAATAGCAGGGCAATAGCATGTAATCAAAATATAATTTAATGCTAAACACATTTAGATCAGTAACCAATAAAGACACAATGTGAAATGTACCTCTCATGTATTGAAAAGTAGTAAAAGCAATGGTTACATAGGGCCATGACAGTTTAGAGAAGAAATTATGTATGTATTTATTTATTTATTTACAGCAGCAGGCCATTATCAGGTAATCCAAATATATTTTAATACCAAATCCATTTAGGTCAATAATCCATAAAGATACAATACGAAATGTGCCTCATATATATA
>JBBPDE010000011.1:12840066-12850830 GCA_037974605.1 Nannopetersius ansorgii | reverse complement strand
GAATATGCTGGTAGAATAGTAGAAAATCTGCAGGGACAAAAATGACAAATATGTATTTAGCAATATCTATATTGCTAGGAAAATCAAAAGACACGATGCCTATTTGGGCCATTAAAAAACAGGATTACAGATATGAGTGAAGACATAATACTTAGAAACCATTATGGGTCGTTTTTGTAACGAGAGAATTCTGATACTCAGTTTTGCCAAGAGTCTGGTCATTTAAAAGAGATGCAGTATTTCTCAGATTGTGTAAAATAACACACAGTCTAGTTGTTTAACAAGGCGATGTGTAATGTGGTCAATGGTGTGATGCCACAGTCCAGGAGAACAAACCACTGCTATTAATGCATCTTAAATGAACCTTAAGGGGTGGGCACAAAATATAACACTCTGGTCCATGAAAAAGACCTGTATCATAATATATAGTTCCTCTAATGATCACAAACACATTTGAATGAAAAAACATACCAGCAAAGCAGGTTAATATAAAGACATTTAATATAAAACAATGGCATAATGGGCTGGAATCCACTTAGCCACTAGTGTCTATGTAGTTTATTAATATACACTAGTTATTTGGGGCTATGGCTAACTGGTGTTTTTATGATTCATGCAGTCTTTCCGGGTTCCCACTTGCTCGTTTAGAAGCGGTTGCAGGCATCACTTACAGCGTTGATTCCTGACAGCTGCTGGGAGAGCTGTAGTAGAATGGCAATGATGATGGGCTGCCTGTACAGCGGAGAACGGAAAAGCTCAGCAATAGACACTTTCCTCTCCATGTCCATCCTCCTCTTCTCCTCCTTCATTTCTGCCAAGTCCTCACTCACCTCCACTCGCCCTGTCAGCCGCCTCAGGCCTGAGCAGAATATAGCACATGTGTGTTCAGTTTCTATTGATGCAGCTTTGGGTGTCACTGGGCCAATGTAACACACACCATTCAGCTATGACTAAGTTATTTGAATAATACACTGCGAAGAAAACAGTCTTTAGATGAACAAAACAACAGTTTCCATCAGTTCTAATCTAAAAAGTGTAATAGTTATAGCAAAGCCAACATTTATATGATTTTAAATCATTTTTTGAGCATGCATTTGTTTACGCAGCGCTCAATGGAGATAATGCCAGTGACACTGCCGAGGCAGAACCAGATCTGCTTTTATACTGATCAGACACCATTTTTTAAATTGAAAAAAAGAAAAATATTTAATGCATAAGCAACTCGCCGGGTTCTGAGAGCTCTAGGCCTGAGTAAATGTTGAGCTGGAGTAGGGGTTGGAGGTGAATCCTTAGTGAGAGTAAACTGAGACGAGGACCAAAATATAAATATAATATCAATGGATTTACAAGATACTACTACTTCCAGTTTGCTTACAAATTAATAAATGGAATTATACACCTACAACACTAGAGCTATTATAAAAAACATTATAAAGAACATATTCAAGGTAAGCCATTCACTGGTTGACAGTTAATAGAAAGAGAGAATTTAGAAGATGAGTGAATAGTGTTTGAGTTAAATGGGATCAGTGAAAAATTACTAAAAAAATTCAATAAAAACAAATAAAAGAACTAATTCTGCTATTTTTTAAATCATGTCTTGGACTGATTCAGGAAAGCAACTGAATCCCAACCATCACATTAGAAACAAACACATATCTTCATATTTTGGTTGCTGCTTGGATGAATGTATGTTGAACCAAGGCTTTATTTGGCAAGACTTCCAAACTCCGTTTTAGCACAGTGTGATTTATTCGGTGTGTCACCTCACCACTCTTGGCGTGGTGCTCCTGGCAGCGGATGATGTAAAGGAAGCGTGGGCTTTCTGGACAGAAGGGCAGCAACGCCATCTGTAGGACTGTAGGGATCACTGTGATACCCAGCAACACAGGCCACAACTCCTCACTGCCCAGCAGAGACTCCAGGCCTAAAATCTGGAGAGAAAGAGATCTTTGAACAAGACTAAACAAATCACTTGTTAAAGCTTTATAGTACAAAATGATTTTGTAAAAGGTGCTAAATCATTTGTAATAGTCTTACCATATGAAACATCACTGCTTATGTCAATATTACTTACATACTACTGATCTCTACTATATGCATACTCCTAGTCACTATTTGTTTTATTACTAAGTTACTTTTCTATAGTATTTATACCCAGCATTTGTGTTTATATTATAGTGTATTTCACATTCCTTTTTTTCACTGGGCTTATTTAGGCTTTATATTTTGTATTGCTTTGGTCTCTCTGTGTGTCTGTGCAAGCAGTTTCCTACAGGATCAATAAAGCTTTCTGATTTTAGTAATTAAGTACGTCTGATTATTTGTCACTAATAATTCATTTACTCTTGGATGTACCTTGTTCCTAGACTACACTCATTTCTTGTCTTACAATCTTGTGATTTTATATATGCTATGTTCCTTTATTTGTCTTTATCTATTAGTTTTTCTATTTGTCTTCCTTTGCTTTTTCTCCCATTTTATGATCTGTTTGACTTGTATGTAAGATGTCCTTGAGTGCCTTAAAAGGCCCCTAAATAAAATGAAATGAATAATAATGTTCGGTTTCAGAACAAAAGCCCTGCACCTCGTTTTGTGGTACTTGTATTTATAAGAGTGTAATTTAGTGATGTGGCAGAAAGAGCTAAGGCCGTGTACCTGAGCGATGAGTATTCCAGTGACGATGGCTAGCTGGTGCAGGGTGCCCAGAGCTCCTCTCAGATTTGTGGGTGCAATCTCTCCTACATACATGGGCACCAGCCCTGATGCCAATCCTAGAAACAGATCAACCAGAGATGCCCTGGTTTATTTCAGATGTGTAATGTGTATGTACAGTTGTGTCTTGTTTAAGTAGTTTAAAGCCATTTATCTCAAAGGTATCTTTCCATCAGTGTCCTTCTGCCAGCTCTAACTTTGGAATGGATGCAAACCAGAAAGCAGTAAGAAGTATTTTTTTGTTTCTTAAGTGATGTTTTGTGAGCTGGTTAGAAGAATACAGGTTTCTCTTCTAAGCCTCCAGTCATTGCTTGGGCTTGGGAGATTTCATAAGAAGCTCACTTTAATGTGGTGAAGGACTGATTGAGTTAAATCAGGTATTTGATGGTGACTTCAAGTAATTCTGGGTTACAGTTTAGGTAATGGTTATACAAACACAATAAAATCACCATTTACTATATTATGGGTTTTAAATTGTAATACTAATGAGAATAAAATACCTACTGCCCAGCAAAACAGCTATTAAATAATTTTCTCATGTGGCTAAGACTTTTGCACATTTCTGTAAATTCTTGAATCATAAATACGTATTTACAAAATTGGATCATTTTTGTCTTGTTTAAAAATACTGAAATTAAATCTGTTCTTTTAATAATGTGAATACATTTATGCTTATTTGGATAAGAAATATGTAAATTGTACTAAAAACCAAATTTAGATGTTTCATACATTCTGGTTTCTCTGGAATATTGGAAGATTATAATACGATCAGGCCAAAAAGAAAGAAAACAAAATATGATTTTCATTTAAGAAAGCTATAAGTAATTTAACACTAGCATATTAACTTCCTGCTCTGTGTCCTGGTTGCATGTTCAGTGTATTTGTGTGGTTATCATTGATGAGAAATTAAAATTAGCCTGAAAGTATAACACAAAAATGTCCCTTAGCAGACAAGGAAAGAGTAATGGGAATTGGAAGTGATGGTCAGTCTCTTCATTGTTTGAAAGTAAAAACTTTCACTTGTATTAGAATAAAAAAAAGCAGGACTCACCACAGTATGCCCCGATGACGAAGCGTCCTAAAATCATCATCTCAAAGGACTGGCTGATTTTAGACATCGCCATCAAGCCTCCACCAATGAATGCCAGGAGATTATTGATGAGCATTGCTTTCCTCCTGCCGAAACAGATGCATTTGTGGCTTTGATTGTACTGTACAGTAGACAAACAACTCTGACTACAAGGGTCCACAAATAAAAATCTTTGCATTTAACCCATCCACCAACGAGGAGCGCCCAGGGAGCAGTATGTCGAGACAGTATCTTGCTCAAGGGTATCTCAGTGGTACCACTAGCAGTCCTGGGATTTGAACCCACAGCCTTCTGACCGCAGGGGCAACTCCCTAACCACTAGGACACCAGCCTCCAAAATACACGCGACCTCCCAATCAGGGAATCGAACCAGGTCTACTGCATGACAACAGTAATAATAATACTAGAATACTAAAATAATAATCTTAGAAATTTCTACCACATCTATGGTATCTGGGCTACAGAGGAGTATCAAATTGCCCATCCCTTTGAAACTGAATAAAAAACACAGCTTAAGAGGTAAGATTCTGAATTTTGAGGAGCAAAAGCACATTACATGTATATTTAAATTAATAGATCACAGTTCTCAAAGCATGTCTCACAGTCTTTTTTGAACATCTACATCTACTCTATTCGGCAATCAGTGGTGCCAAAGGAGTCACAATCCAATTTGATGTAAATATAACACTCTGGTCCATGAAAAAGACCTGTATCATAATATATAGTTCCTCTAATGATCACAAACACATTTGAATGAAAAAACATACCAGCAAAGCAGGTTAATATAAAGACATTTAATATAAAACAATGGCATAATGGGCTGGAATCCACTTAGCCACTAGTGTCTATGTAGTTTATTAATATACACTAGTTATTTGGGGCTATGGCTAACTGGTGTTTTTATGATTCATGCAGTCTTTCCGGGTTCCCACTTGCTCGTTTAGAAGCGGTTGCAGGCATCACTTACAGCGTTGATTCCTGACAGCTGCTGGGAGAGCTGTAGTAGAATGGCAATGATGATGGGCTGCCTGTACAGCGGAGAACGGAAAAGCTCAGCAATAGACACTTTCCTCTCCATGTCCATCCTCCTCTTCTCCTCCTTCATTTCTGCCAAGTCCTCACTCACCTCCACTCGCCCTGTCAGCCGCCTCAGGCCTGAGCAGAATATAGCACATGTGTGTTCAGTTTCTATTGATGCAGCTTTGGGTGTCACTGGGCCAATGTAACACACACCATTCAGCTATGACTAAGTTATTTGAATAATACACTGCGAAGAAAACAGTCTTTAGATGAACAAAACAACAGTTTCCATCAGTTCTAATCTAAAAAGTGTAATAGTTATAGCAAAGCCAACATTTATATGATTTTAAATCATTTTTTGAGCATGCATTTGTTTACGCAGCGCTCAATGGAGATAATGCCAGTGACACTGCCGAGGCAGAACCAGATCTGCTTTTATACTGATCAGACACCATTTTTTAAATTGAAAAAAAGAAAAATATTTAATGCATAAGCAACTCGCCGGGTTCTGAGAGCTCTAGGCCTGAGTAAATGTTGAGCTGGAGTAGGGGTTGGAGGTGAATCCTTAGTGAGAGTAAACTGAGACGAGGACCAAAATATAAATATAATATCAATGGATTTACAAGATACTACTACTTCCAGTTTGCTTACAAATTAATAAATGGAATTATACACCTACAACACTAGAGCTATTATAAAAAACATTATAAAGAACATATTCAAGGTAAGCCATTCACTGGTTGACAGTTAATAGAAAGAGAGAATTTAGAAGATGAGTGAATAGTGTTTGAGTTAAATGGGATCAGTGAAAAATTACTAAAAAAATTCAATAAAAACAAATAAAAGAACTAATTCTGCTATTTTTTAAATCATGTCTTGGACTGATTCAGGAAAGCAACTGAATCCCAACCATCACATTAGAAACAAACACATATCTTCATATTTTGGTTGCTGCTTGGATGAATGTATGTTGAACCAAGGCTTTATTTGGCAAGACTTCCAAACTCCGTTTTAGCACAGTGTGATTTATTCGGTGTGTCACCTCACCACTCTTGGCGTGGTGCTCCTGGCAGCGGATGATGTAAAGGAAGCGTGGGCTTTCTGGACAGAAGGGCAGCAACGCCATCTGTAGGACTGTAGGGATCACTGTGATACCCAGCAACACAGGCCACAACTCCTCACTGCCCAGCAGAGACTCCAGGCCTAAAATCTGGAGAGAAAGAGATCTTTGAACAAGACTAAACAAATCACTTGTTAAAGCTTTATAGTACAAAATGATTTTGTAAAAGGTGCTAAATCATTTGTAATAGTCTTACCATATGAAACATCACTGCTTATGTCAATATTACTTACATACTACTGATCTCTACTATATGCATACTCCTAGTCACTATTTGTTTTATTACTAAGTTACTTTTCTATAGTATTTATACCCAGCATTTGTGTTTATATTATAGTGTATTTCACATTCCTTTTTTTCACTGGGCTTATTTAGGCTTTATATTTTGTATTGCTTTGGTCTCTCTGTGTGTCTGTGCAAGCAGTTTCCTACAGGATCAATAAAGCTTTCTGATTTTAGTAATTAAGTACGTCTGATTATTTGTCACTAATAATTCATTTACTCTTGGATGTACCTTGTTCCTAGACTACACTCATTTCTTGTCTTACAATCTTGTGATTTTATATATGCTATGTTCCTTTATTTGTCTTTATCTATTAGTTTTTCTATTTGTCTTCCTTTGCTTTTTCTCCCATTTTATGATCTGTTTGACTTGTATGTAAGATGTCCTTGAGTGCCTTAAAAGGCCCCTAAATAAAATGAAATGAATAATAATGTTCGGTTTCAGAACAAAAGCCCTGCACCTCGTTTTGTGGTACTTGTATTTATAAGAGTGTAATTTAGTGATGTGGCAGAAAGAGCTAAGGCCGTGTACCTGAGCGATGAGTATTCCAGTGACGATGGCTAGCTGGTGCAGGGTGCCCAGAGCTCCTCTCAGATTTGTGGGTGCAATCTCTCCTACATACATGGGCACCAGCCCTGATGCCAATCCTAGAAACAGATCAACCAGAGATGCCCTGGTTTATTTCAGATGTGTAATGTGTATGTACAGTTGTGTCTTGTTTAAGTAGTTTAAAGCCATTTATCTCAAAGGTATCTTTCCATCAGTGTCCTTCTGCCAGCTCTAACTTTGGAATGGATGCAAACCAGAAAGCAGTAAGAAGTATTTTTTTGTTTCTTAAGTGATGTTTTGTGAGCTGGTTAGAAGAATACAGGTTTCTCTTCTAAGCCTCCAGTCATTGCTTGGGCTTGGGAGATTTCATAAGAAGCTCACTTTAATGTGGTGAAGGACTGATTGAGTTAAATCAGGTATTTGATGGTGACTTCAAGTAATTCTGGGTTACAGTTTAGGTAATGGTTATACAAACACAATAAAATCACCATTTACTATATTATGGGTTTTAAATTGTAATACTAATGAGAATAAAATACCTACTGCCCAGCAAAACAGCTATTAAATAATTTTCTCATGTGGCTAAGACTTTTGCACATTTCTGTAAATTCTTGAATCATAAATACGTATTTACAAAATTGGATCATTTTTGTCTTGTTTAAAAATACTGAAATTAAATCTGTTCTTTTAATAATGTGAATACATTTATGCTTATTTGGATAAGAAATATGTAAATTGTACTAAAAACCAAATTTAGATGTTTCATACATTCTGGTTTCTCTGGAATATTGGAAGATTATAATACGATCAGGCCAAAAAGAAAGAAAACAAAATATGATTTTCATTTAAGAAAGCTATAAGTAATTTAACACTAGCATATTAACTTCCTGCTCTGTGTCCTGGTTGCATGTTCAGTGTATTTGTGTGGTTATCATTGATGAGAAATTAAAATTAGCCTGAAAGTATAACACAAAAATGTCCCTTAGCAGACAAGGAAAGAGTAATGGGAATTGGAAGTGATGGTCAGTCTCTTCATTGTTTGAAAGTAAAAACTTTCACTTGTATTAGAATAAAAAAAAGCAGGACTCACCACAGTATGCCCCGATGACGAAGCGTCCTAAAATCATCATCTCAAAGGACTGGCTGATTTTAGACATCGCCATCAAGCCTCCACCAATGAATGCCAGGAGATTATTGATGAGCATTGCTTTCCTCCTGCCGAAACAGATGCATTTGTGGCTTTGATTGTACTGTACAGTAGACAAACAACTCTGACTACAAGGGTCCACAAATAAAAATCTTTGCATTTAACCCATCCACCAACGAGGAGCGCCCAGGGAGCAGTATGTCGAGACAGTATCTTGCTCAAGGGTATCTCAGTGGTACCACTAGCAGTCCTGGGATTTGAACCCACAGCCTTCTGACCGCAGGGGCAACTCCCTAACCACTAGGACACCAGCCTCCAAAATACACGCGACCTCCCAATCAGGGAATCGAACCAGGTCTACTGCATGACAACAGTAATAATAATACTAGAATACTAAAATAATAATCTTAGAAATTTCTACCACATCTATGGTATCTGGGCTACAGAGGAGTATCAAATTGCCCATCCCTTTGAAACTGAATAAAAAACACAGCTTAAGAGGTAAGATTCTGAATTTTGAGGAGCAAAAGCACATTACATGTATATTTAAATTAATAGATCACAGTTCTCAAAGCATGTCTCACAGTCTTTTTTGAACATCTACATCTACTCTACTTGGCAATCAGTGGTGCCAAAGGAGTCACAATCCAATTTGATGTAAATGTTCAGACAAAAGATTAAAGATTTTTGTTTTAAAAAAGCAGAACACAGGTGTCCACTAGACAGAGATGCATTCTGGGTTTTGTTTTCCTTTATCCTGATTACTGTTTCCTTCACTCTTTTCTTATAGCCTGATGCTTCTGTCTCTCCAGGGAGTGTCATGGTCCTGAAATGAAGATGTCTGTGGTGGGAGGGTCACACTGCTCTTGGTCTTGGCTGGTTGAGGTTGGTTCTTATCAGGTGCTAAAATAGTATCATTATGTGCAATATCTTATTATGAGCAATAGTGTTACCATGTGAACCCTACTTCTTATATCATGTCAATATTACTTGTATATACTACTGATCTATACTACGTGCAATACAGTAAGTATTAACACCCTAGTATACAGCATAGTGTTTCTTTTTTTGTAGGCATTATATTTGATATTGTTCTTGTCTCTGCATGCAGTTTCATATGCAATTTCCTCTGGGACTAATAGAGCTTTCTAATTTCAGAGTTGAGTTCAGTGCTGGTAACCAAGTTTGCACCTCCTTGTAAAAAGTGTCAGTAATTTCACACTGACTTAAGTCTTCTCAGGCTACAAAGTTTTTAAGGAAGCTGTTTATTGAGTTCCTTATTAAATATGTGTCCTTGCTACTCTTGCGACACTTATTTTACAAGGTCGTAAATGCTGATGATGTTTCTTTAAAAAACTGTAGGTTTATTTAATGGCTACATGTTTTTAATCTAAAAATGTAAAAAGTCACTGAATACTGTGTTCTTAGTACACAATGGGAAGTGAAAACTTACTATCCCTGTTTTTGTTTAACTGTGCTGATTTTTTTATTTATCATGTCAGCTTTAACCGTACATTTTGGAACAAAACAAATAAAAATTTCTAAAAGATTTGATCTTTATTTTTTTGTGTTATGTCTCATTTTAAATATTTTTTAAAAAATACCAAATTTTCTTGGTTCATTAAAATGAGACATAGACTTAGAGTACCAATTTCCAGACCTAGAATAAACCTAAACCTAGAGTAAATGAGACTTTGAGGGAGGAAAAACTTTTTCGGAACTGCAGTTTGGCTTAGTCCAACAGTCTGAAATGTAATAATGTCTTTAGTCTAGACATTATAATTATAAATATCTTTGAGAATATTCGATGTACATGTGTAATGACAATAAAGTTGAATCTAATCTAATCTAAAAGGTAAAGCTTTTGCAGGCTTTAGCAATTCTGCCCCTGCTGTGTAGTACCAGTTATTTTTCACTAGATGGCATTGCAGAAAGCCATATTCCAATTTAACATCCACTTCACATTTAGTACATTCTCATTTGTGGGGCTGGTCCAGTGTCAGCTTTTCGCTTTTATAGAAATAGACAGGTGCTTTAGTTCAAATGCCAAAGCTATGATACATCATGTAATCTTAATGAAACCTTAGACAAAGGATGTGTGTGTGTGTGTGTGTGTGTGTGTGTGTGTGTGTGTGTGTGTGTGTGTGTGTGTGTGTGTGTGTGTGTGCGCGCTCAGGTCTGTACAAAACTGGTGTAACCTTGACCTTTTTGTTTTAGCTGAACTCAAACACATGGGATGAATAGCTCTCTCTAATCCCTTACAAGATATTCTTTCAACCAATCACTGTATCCCTACGACGGAAAAAGTGAAAGCAATGTTATCACAGAGGCCTTTTTCTGACTAGCTTTGAAAGTTAATGCTCTGAATACACTTGACTAAATGCGTACATAATTTTCCTAAGACAGTAAGTACAGTAAACTAAAAAACAAAACAAATGGAAATGATGTGCAGATAGCTGAAGGTCTCATATAATCAAAAGAATCAATGTAGCTGCCAAATATTGATTGCTGGAAAATAAACATGACATTAACAATAAAATGTGAACCTCACATCAACATTTACATGTTTTATTACAATGCTTGTTTCTCATTAAGTAAAATTCCTCATTTTACATGTAAAAATATTTCTAATATGTAAAATGTTTTTACATGTAAAAACATTTGAAGTCCACTATTTCAAATGTAGACGCGCGGCAGCCGCGCTCATAATGGAAGCGACGCGGTCGCGTCCGCGCCGCATCGAGTTGAAAACATGTCCCTGCGTCCGAAATCGCATACTTGCATACTATGTAGTATGCGAAAAGCAGTATGCGAGGCGAGTAGTATGTCCGAATTCTTAG
>JBBPDE010000011.1:12810042-12824186 GCA_037974605.1 Nannopetersius ansorgii | reverse complement strand
ACACACACACACACACACACACACACACACACACACACACACACACACACACACACACACACATACACACACACAAAAAACAATTGCCTGGAAATGATGAAACAAGCACTATCTGTCCCAGTTGCTCAGGTTCTACTCAAGTGTTTGGAGCTTTAGCTTCAATTACCACTGTGCCACTTGCTATTCTGTGGCAATTTGTCATTTGCAGTTGTTGGCAGTGCTGAGTCATGATTTGTTCCGACAACGTGGACACCCCCAGAGTATTTCTGCTCGGTGCTAGTGTGCACGTCCCAGAACGCAGAGCTATATTCAAGCCAGATCAAGGCATCTCTTACACAGGCATTGTTATGGCTGTTGAAGAATGTGTCGCATGCAATCTCATGTTTCAGCTCACTCCTCCTACTGGCCACCCCAAAAGCTGTATGCGGCTGGATTGTCAGGTTGATTTCCTTTGTGGTTTTAAGCATTGCTGTTTTGATGTAATGGTGTTGCATTCTCCTCGAGACACAGTTTGTGTCTCTCACATTGTCCTTTCCGAAGCACCAATGAGATCTGACTTTCGTTTACTATGACATCGTTTCATTTCTCGTTCTATCTTTGAGCAGTGGCTGAGTGGTGCCTTCACCAGGCATCTTCTTCTGGGTCTCTCTTGGTGACAAATGCAGTTATGGAGTTGCGCTTGACGGAATACCCAAAGACACTCTCTGCCTCGCACTTGCCAAGGGTGTTATTATAAGATCAAGCTGTAAGCACAAGTTAGCCAGGCATCTGTGCATTCAACGATGCATCCTGATCTTGCTTTGTGACAGCTAAAGTAGCTCAGTATAACACAGAAATGTTCTCAGGGCCCCAGGCTCCCCCAACCCTCATCCCCCAGGCTGTTTTTAAGTGTTTTATCCAAGGGACATGGCAGCAATGCCCATTAAAATCAAGAACACTTATTTGGATTGCACTTCATGCATAATTCTAGTTCATTTCACACTGTGGGTCTAAAATAGCCAAAGCAGGCATAGCTTGCTTTAAACTCAACCACGCGTACTTTCATAGACGTGGCTACTTACCTCAGAATGGATCATGGAATATAAGTGAGATATGAGACAATGCATCAGTGCTGCTGTATTATTTAGCAGGGTAGCAAGATGACCAGTGTTTCAGTTCTCTCCTTTGTGCGGCAAGAAATAAAAGCATCCCTTAAATTGGAATCAATCTATTCGCCCTTTTTGAGGCCCTTTCATTTATCATGCATCGGATTATTTGAACACACCAAAGAAAATTTTTGATTATGGCCAGTGTAGGCTTTACAATTACATGAACTATCCATGCTCTGCCTACAAATGCACTTTTTTCATTTTTGTAAACTATTATTGAGTTTGTTGAGCTTTCGAGAATGCAGGCCAAAATACAATATACCCCATGTAACGGTTATATTTATGTTTATATGTTTACCAGAACCAATACTAAACACAACACAGGGAGGTGACGCCAGTTGCACATGATGTGTGACCGGGTACACTTGTATGAATGGAGCAAGCAAGCAAAAAAAAAAAAACAAGTCTTCTTTTCTGCAGCCTTCGTAGCCTGTCTCTTGTTACTGTAGCAGAAAGAAGTGCAGTGATTTGATGAGGTGTGTTCAGTCATGCTAATTCCACAGTGCTGGACGCAGAACAAGGCAGAATTTGTAGGAAAACAAATGCACACATCATTTTTTACATTCTACTGCACAAGAAGCACATCACTGGCAGAGATGCCTATGAACATATACAGCAAGACGACAAATGATTTCAGCAATATTCAAATCATTCAAATGAGATATGAAAGTCATGTTCATTGACCTGGCCCATTTCAATGCAATTCAAAATGTCGGCTATTTGCCAGTAGTGTACAACCAAGTATGGTCAAGCACGCTCTCGTTCTTCTCATCTAGTGCCTGAAGTGGGTTAAAGTGTACACCTCAGTGTAACACGGAAAGGTATTTAATGCTTTACATTACATAAGAGCATATGAGGAGCTGTGATCTGGACACGGCAGGAACAGCAGGGGCCTGAGGGCTGTATCTAATTGCATTGAATTTACTTCACTAAGTATTTAGGGAAGCAGAGAGACGAGCATAACGAGGGGAAGCGTTTTATGCAAATAGGAATCCATTATGAACCACCCGAAGCATGTCTGAGTAAAAGTACATGAGCGGGACTTCCTCCTGGCAGACTGTGCAGTGAAAGTTATATCTTCCTAGAGCACAACTATTGCATTTAATCTTTGTTTCTTTGCCAGACTCTTGAATTGTCTTTTTTATATTCATGGCAATGTGTGTGAGAGAAAAGCAGTAAACATATGCTGAAAGCTTTCAACATCAACGTATTTCATTTTTCATGAGGCTCCTTTCTGAGATTTAGAGTGCGTGCCAAAAGTGCAACCGGCTTTTCAGTAATGAGGAAAAGAATGTTCCTCATATTCACTCTGTAAAGAGAAACTAGAATGATGAACGCGATCAAACTGGCACCAAGAGGCGAACCAGTACGTCGCAGAATTTCCCTGATCGCCTTTTCACGACCACAAAAACAGCCTTTTCCCAAACTGTAAGAAAACAAACACTTCTAAGCTAATATGAGCAGAATATATATGTACAGCATTTTTGTTTGTGCTCAGGATATGTATATATATATTTTATATATATAAAAATATATAAGTTGCCTGAAAGTTTTCCATACGTTTAAAGTATTATTTTTCATTAGTATTTTTTATTTCAATAGAGTGAATGTAACACTGCTGCAGGCCTTCATGGGCCTGCAGTGAAACACTCCCTGCTTTGATCTCCTGGTTTGGGGTAGGAAAAGTGCACCAGACAGAAATGAAAACAAATGGGAAAAAGAGATGTACATAAACAAAGAGCAGGCCGCGAACCATGACGAGTCTTAACACACACATTAGTCTTAGGGTCGGGCTTAAGCTTCAGTTCTATTCTTTGCAATGACCCGTGATCGTCACGCATGTGGAGGGAAACTCAAATAAAACATGGCTACCATAACAGGCCAAAATCTTCCACACTCAGTAAGCCTCCCTGGCAGACATTATTATGGCTCACTAATGGGTTGGCCCTGGTTTTTATAGTGGTAACTAACTTGCATCAACCTGACCAGCTGGGTTTTATGTTTCTTTTCCTTTACATTAAAGACATCTGCATTACTAAAGAGAAATTAATCGGTTAATACGGCTTATCCTGTTGGTTATCACTGAGGACTTTCTGATGACAATGATCTTTTCGTTCTGTAGAGCTTCATGCTCAACTTGCCGCATTATCTCTGCTTCACATCTTTTGTTCAAGTTTGCTCAGGGTCCATAACAAAGAGGGTGGCTTATCGCCGACTGAGGTTGCCTGAACATGCACAATCCGCTAATTGCTGCCACTGAACAAGCGGACTGAACTGAAGTTGACACCAAACCATTACTGGTGAATCAAATGCTGTTTTGCAGTTATGTTAATTTGGCTGAACATGCTGAATCATCCTTGTAATTTTCATAAAAATTTAAACTAGCCCCATCCACACAGCCTCTGAAGCTAGATATCTGGACAACGGTGCCAAATGAGCCGTTTCATGGCAGCAGGTCTGAGTTGCTCCTGAACAAAACTAGAAGTGCCATCTAAGCCTGGAAAATAGCTAAAATTAAGCCCATTATTAGCAACAAAATAATCAACTATAAAACTCAAAACAGGTTTGGTTATGATCGGAAATAACCATAGTGTCCAAAAAAAAGTTGATTTCTGTCCCAATAATGCCAATGCACACATCATTCGATTAACAAAAAAAATATTAGGAGTGTAATTAAATACAAGAATTGGGAATAAATACTCAGGATAGATAAATTAAGTATTCAGAATATAGTTAACTTTTTTAGTTAACTGTATTCTGACTGAAGTGAGCTTCTTCTGAGTGGACATCAAGGAATAAACTTTGCGTCAGTGCGGTACTGTACTTGGGCTTAGGGGGTTATGGAAGTGGAAGTGGGCTGAAACACGCAATGAAAGAAAGAAGTTTTGATTTATATTTCAAACTTGATTCAAATCTTAAGGGGGAAACTGCCACTCTCCTGAAAATTTGAATGTATCAGAAATAGTACCTTGCATGCTTCAATTAAACTATTTCATGTCTGAAGAAAGAAAATGAATTGGAGCTAGTAAGCACTAGTCAGTGAAGTAGAAGAAAAGCAGAGCTAGCAGTCAACTACCTGCAATCAGCCTGACACTGATTCAGAATGGCAGCAGAGGGCAGCTCAATCCAACTTTCTCAGCCTTTTATGTAATTAGTGACCTAAAACCTCACCTCACAGAGACACTCCCCAGAAGTACACAAAACTTTGCATTGACTTGCTTCAATAGTAAGCAAATATAAGCATGTATAGTAAGTATGTAAACTTTATAGTTCCAGTTATATCAAAGTTGATCTGTTTTTATTTCTGACACTATTTAAAAACTACAGCTGCCATTTATATTAACATTCCAAGACAATGGACCAACAGATGTATATTTAAATTCCATTTAGCATGTTCCACCCTTTTTAAACACATTTTTTAAAACCGCGACAACATTCTGTTTCATTTTCATCACAGGTTTTAAGGTCATTTTAAACAGGGACACTACAAAAAACAGCTCCTCACTACAGAAAGATGGGCAGACTTGAGGACAGCTTACTGAAGTGTGTTTGACTGACTTGCTACTCAGGATGTCTGGTGCCTCTGTGCAACAGCCAGTTTCGCTGTTTGACTCAATTTGTCTCCATGGATGATGAATAATTGCAAAGCAAACAAATGATCTCTGCCACACTGAGCTTGCTTCCCTACCAGGCCTCAGCTGCCTCCATATCGAGACGCCTTTTTCATGCTCAGCCACACTGTAGTTATGCTGCTTTCAGTAATAATTACCGCTCTGTCCAAAACGTGGAGAGAGAGTGGGATATACAGTAAGACAGAGGCCATGTCTTTCCTACGAGCAAAAAGTATATGGTTTTAACGGGTTGCTAAAAGATACAACATTTTCACAGTAGACCTATAGGATACATGATGTGCTGCTGGTATTAAATGTATTTGAATAAGCAAGTGGGGTTGTAGAAGGTGAATTTCCTGCATTACAGGTATTTACATTTAGTAAAGCATTGCATGTTCTGTACTGTAAATATTCTGTATCAGTGAAATTTTATCATGGCCTATACATATATACATATATACATATACATATGTATGAATATATGAAAAAAAACTATATGAAACTAAATAAATTGAAAGAACATTTAGTGAAAAAAACTTACAATTTGTAGTAGCGCATATTTAGTTTACAAAATACTCTCATTTCTTATTTGAAATAATTTCCAAATGCACAATAATAAAGGATTAAACACTCTTTTGATATACAGAAGAACACTATGTAGCCCTCCCACATACTGTAAGTCACATCTGACAGAAGTGTGTTATTTAAAGTGAGAAAATGGATGTTAAGTCTGTTAACAGATGTTTAGTTGGACTAAATGGTGTTGAGTGACACATTTATGGGCCATAACACATGACTGATTGGGCAAGTGTGAAAAATATTGCTACCTCATGGTCTGTTGACGTGTACTAATAAAACTCTCCCTTCTCAGAGCAGGCCATGGATTCCTCCGAAGGGGTAATCTTTTTATTGTTCTAATTTACTACATTAACAAAAATTTTAACTTAAGATTCTTTTCTGAAAGTCATCAGAACAGAAATAATAACTCTTGTAATTTTACTTTACAAGAAAACCCACAAAATCCTATAACATAAAGTACTTCAAAGTTCATAGAATCACAACGCCCCCCTGTGGATCTTTTGTTCTAGCATGTTCTCATGTCTGAACACTCAGAGCAGAGGTGGTCCGTTAAATCTGAGAGTGCAGAGCCCTCTGCTGTTGGCTGTTGGTCATTAAAACCCGGAACTGTATTCGACATTTGATGTCAAAATATCGGGTTTATTAAGCAAAGCAATCTATTAAGATGAATCATACGATATAAATATATGGAAAATAAACCAAATTCTTGGCAAGTATTACATTTCTAATAAAATAAAATATAACTATGCCACACTTCTTGGCACAAGGACAATAGTATACTTTTATTAGCTAATCAATCTTTAGATTAATCTTTTCATTAATTTAACTTATGTTTATCTGAATGGGGGAAACATAACACCTATAACATAACACCTTTGAACAATTTCCTCCGGGATTAATAAAGTTTTCTGATTCTGATAAAAATGTGTAGCTGGTCAGGAACTCTTCTACTTAAGTGGAGGCTGTACTAACAGTAACTGGAAGACCTCCGGATATTATTATAGATAAATTATATATACAAAACATACAAACATTTATCTGCTTTTAGTTTTTTACCTACAGGTGACAGTCTGCCTGGCGCAACCTGGGTTTAGGGTCTTGCTCAGGAGCCCAGTGGTGGTGCTGAAGGTAGGATTTGAACCCATGACCTCTTGGTCTTGGGGCAAGTATCCTACACACTATGCCACCACCACCCCTGTGAGAGCTTACTGAAGATCAATAAGCTCTTGATTCTGTTTTTTCAATGAGACACACTCAGCCCTAATCAGTGTGTTGTCTGGTTGTGTCACAATTGGGCTGTACCCGTTCTGAAAGGCGCAGATGCAGACTTCCATAGTGAAATTACTTTTATTTCTCTACAAAACAAAGAAGGCACGAGGGCCAAAACGAACACAACTTCAAGGCCAAGTGAGGGAGAACCAACAAACATAAACTACCTATTTACGCAAGTGTATAAACCCAGAACATCTAAACCTAATTATTCAAATATCACAAAAGAACCCATCTGTTTAGAGCATGGATAGACCAAATTATGAATTTGTGTCTGGAGCCAATCACAGCCCACATGTGGATCTGCAAAACTTGAACAGTCTCTTATGTGTTCAAAATGTTTCTTCTGCAAACTTCAGCCAATGATCTGTAGTTTATAGAGATGAAATTTTAAAATATTTCCTCTTCTACTAACCAACAGAGTGACTCTCAGTAACTGTCTGTACAGGTAGATACAAGTGGCTTCATTCGATCACTGGGTATTGTGTCACTACATATTCAAACATAATTACACACTTTTTAATTATTTTAGTCAATATTTATTATATTTAAATTTGATTCTCATTCTTTCTCTGAGTTTTCACTTTTATCTGCATTTCAGTGTCAATGAAAACAAATGTTAAAATCAGTTTAAAATCATAAGATACTTCCTCTTCTTATAACAAACACACATGCTCTCAGTAACTGCCTGTACAAATGAATACAAGCAGCTCCATTTTTGTTTTCCCTGGGTCTTGCGTGACTGCCCATTACAACTGCGTTATTGGAAGCCCTGAACTGCAGACTCTCATGCAGCAGCATTGATTTACCCCCTGCTTCAAACAGCCTGATAAACTCAGAGATGGAAGGTTTTGTAAAGATTAGTGGAAGAAGCATTTTATCTTAAAATGCTCATTTGGGTTCATGAGATGTGCAAAACTGCTGATTTTAGTCAATATTTATTGTATTATATTTCTTTTTCTGCAGCTTCAAGTCTTCACTTTTGACTGTGTTTCAGTGTCAATGAATGAAAACCCCCCCAATAAAATCAGATTCAATTCATAAGATATTTCTTCTTCTACTAAAACAGTTATTCTCAGTAACTGTCTGTACAAGTGGATAGAAGGGGGCCACAGTTGGTGTACGAGTGTCCAAATGCAAAGGAAAAAAGGACTCTAGGTGATTCAGGCACTCACTAAAGTTCTGCTAGAGACTTTTGCAAAATAATGAATACAGCTGAGGACCTTCCTTGTATAAGTTCAGCTGCAGATGATATTTGCTCCCTGGTTACTGACAGTTTTTACCATGACGCAAACCATGTAAACCCATGGGGCTCCAGAGGTTAAGGAGGTCCTCAACTGGTCACAAAAGATCAGGGTGGAATAAGCAGGTTCACTGAACTGCAACCATGAAATGATGATATTACCGTGGTGCCCAAAATAGAAAACTGTCTCATGAGAACACAGTTACTAGGTTGTCAGACAAAAAATCTGCACCTGCAATGTTTTAATTTACTTCAGTCTCTATAGATGAGGTTTTTCAAAAATAACGTCACCGTTCCTTTTTTACAGCCCAGGCTTTTGGTCTCACAAGCACAGCAAACAAAAGACTTTTGCTGATGCAAAACCAGGCATGTGCAATAAAATATTCAAACGTCTTTGAGTGGGACTTCCAGACAACTTTGCTTGGGACCCTAAGAAACACTTTGATTCCATCTCTGAATCCTTGATCATCTTGTTTTACACATGAAATCCTCTGTTCAGATAGAATTATATTGTATTGTATCATAATTATGTCAACACATATGTTTAATAATTGATCTTTATACAACATGATTCCATAACAGTTACCTACTGGAGGTGTGTGATAGAGCAAGTTTTACAAGTATCTTGTAGTTTGAGTAGTTAAACC
This sequence comes from Nannopetersius ansorgii, assembly GCA_037974605.1. NCBI lineage: Eukaryota > Metazoa > Chordata > Actinopteri > Characiformes > Alestidae > Nannopetersius > Nannopetersius ansorgii. Next base: position 12,815,689 of record JBBPDE010000011.1, on the reverse strand, counting down.
TTAGTTAACATTTTCATGCAGCACAGAAGTATGTTGGTACATCATTTCTCCATCTGTATTCAAAAATTCATTTACAGTTACAGCATTTACACAATTACAGTTTGATTTATAGGGTTGTAGGACATTTTACTAATCATCTGCTGTGGAGGCCATCAAAGTGTGATTGATCTATGCAAAAAATGTCAAATATTGAAAATATATTCCATTGTATTCTATTTACATTTTGGAACGTACTGACAACTATAATAATACATTCCATTTCCCTAAATGTTCCATTCAGGGAACATGAGGTGGAGGAAAAACATATCCCAGAGGTTTATTATGGGAGGGAAAGTTCACAAAGAGACTAAAAAGTATCTTTAATTATTGCTATGGTATACATTTGATCAGTGATAACTGCATTGTAATGACATGAAGATTATGATGACTATTACCACAGAACGTATAAACAGAAGGACAACTATGTCTTTGGGTTGAAGTCTTTAGTTTCTTTTTGGCTTCTCTAAGAAAAAAATGCTCTGTTATTTTAAACAGCCAGTTAATATACTGTCAGACCAGTAGATGGAGCTAATTTCTTAGAAGCCAGGAGGGATTTTGACTGCCAGACCGAGCAAAGTAGGACCACCACCAGGGTTTCTCCTGTCTTTCGTCCTGCACTTGCCCAGGGGTCCTCATGCTGTAGCGCTCTTGTTGGTTATAAGGGTCAAATCGATCATAGCTGCCTAAGGATAGGATATTAAAATCATCAGCATTTGACTCAAGCTGAGCCTTTTTAAGTACAAAGTCCACTCTTCCTGCCTTCTGCATGTGATTTGGAAGGTGGACCCTCTTCATGGCTCTGCTGTAACCTGATGCTGAGGCGCTCACAATGTAGATGCCAGGATTCAGCAGTCTCCAGTAATCCCCATTTTCAGCTGAGAGAACCGGGAGAGACGCACATTTTGACAAAAAGCCAGTACTGAGTGGAAGTGCAGACTTATTCATGCTCTACCTACAAGTGCATTGTTTCATAGTTACAGTTGTTAAGCTGGACAAACTTTATAGAAAGAATTTAAGCTGTCAGAGTACTTTAGAGCATGTTATTCATTTCAAGTGATATTTTTCATGTGCTTGTTAAATGTAACTGTGCTTTTGTTAACATTGTGGCAAAATCATTGTCATTTCCAAACTGTTTTGATTAGTCACAACAAAACACAGCTGGGTAGCATAACTGGAAGCTCAGCATTATATATCAGATCTAAGGAAAAATAAATCCTGCCTGAAAGGAACAATTCATGCATTTTGCTTTTCTGTCAACATTCTGTAGATCTAGTCCAGCTTCGTAACAGATACTACAAAAGAACATGCATCGATCAGCTACTGTAAATGCTGTCAGATTTTTAGCTACATTGATTTGCGACAGAAAACTCCTGTAGTACCTGTTAAGATGTCATGCCTGATCCCTTTTACTGAGACAGTGGCTCTTTTAATGCCACGCCCATCTTCATCTTTCACAATGCCCTTTATTCCCCTGTGCACCTGAAATACAGCAATAAACCATAAAAGTTGCTAGAGGTGGATTAAATACAGTACTATGTATAGAGTGCATCAGATACACTAAACAATGTAGTAATTCATCACTGTGAATTGCACATGTTTTTATTTATGCAAAGATGGCCTCACCGACTCCATAAAACCAAGCAGAGCCTCTTTATTTTCCTCCCAGCCCACATATAGATCCTCCTCGATTGGGAATTTGTCACAGCCCAGCTCTACTGTTATCTCAAAGCAGTTTGTGTGTAGATAATTGAAGTCTGCCATGCCTGTCATAAAACAGAAGGTCAGAATGTACTTCATAGCTGCCCTATAGGCCCTATACAGCACTGTCTGACAGTGAAACCAATAAGTGTCCTGTAGCTTCTGCTCCTGGATTTACAACATATTTCCACCGTGCTATAATATACTATGGCAACTTTCATATAAATATTTACAGAATTTAGATACAATGGCATACAACTATATTGACAAAAGTATTGGGACACCTGACCATTTCACCAACAGGGACTTTTATATGGACCACTCTTCTCGGAAGGCTTTCAAAAAGATTTTCTATTGATTCTATGGGAATTTGTGTCCATTCATTTTGTAGAGCATTTATGGGGTCAGACACTAATGTTGGACGAGAAGGCCTGGCTCGCAGTCTCCGTTCCAGTTTATCTCAAAGGTTTCGGATGGGCTCAGTGTGGGTCAGTCAAGTTCTTCCACAAAGTTGGATGCATGGAGTTCCAAAATGTCTTGGTGTGCTGAAGTATTAAGACTGAGCCCTTCACTGGAATTAAAGGGCCTAGCCCAAACCCTGAAAAATAGATGTGTCCCAATACTTTTGTCCATATAGTGCAATTCAGATACTACAGCATATTTCGACAGTAGTCTAAATGTGTAGATTCTGTAAATATAATTTATTTTTATAATAAAATGCAATATTAGACCACAGTGAATTACTTTCACCATACTTACTTCCTGCTATGCTGTACCACTCAGCCCCATTCACAATGCCACCTTTATCAACAAACTGGTCACCACACCTGTCTGTGTCCTTGTTGGACATTGTGGCATGAGCACTTGCATACGTTCTGGCTAGATGCTTGAATACCTGCAATTGAAATATTTGTTTGTAATCCCACTGTAGCCACACTGCATATGAGCCGTGGTGTTTAGGTAAGGGTTGCATGTTGGCTTTGTGTGGTTAGGCCATGCATTCTACCTTACTCATGTAAGGTATTGTTACAGCGGCACTGCGATGAAGGAAATCTGATGCAGTAGCTGCCAGGGATCACCTGCTCATCAGGGGTCGGAGAGAACATGATTGTTTCTAGAGGGTGCTTTGAGAAGTCATAAGGGTAGGACACCACCAGATCTCCTCCATGAAAACTAGCTGACAGGACAAAAGGAATAGATCGTATCCACTTCATCACAGCATATGTTTCTGGAGCAACCTTAAAAAAAGAGACACACAAACACACAAATTTATTCTACTGCAAGCAACTGACCTCATTATGATACTCCCACAAATATATTCCTGCATTTCAACTGTTTATACAAAACACAATTGTGACCTGATCTGCCATAATGAGTCCGAAGTCGGCGTTCTATTTATTTAGATACGGGTCGATTATGTTGAAAAACATAAAAAATATCGATTTTTCTTTTTTGGTCTTATATGAAAGAACATTCATCTCCCAGAGTTTCATCATGGAAATAATTGTAGTTAAATGGCTATTTAAGCTGAGTTCCAGCTCTCAAATCTTACACAAATATCAATTATTTGATAATCATTTAATAAATATTTTGAATTAATAATTGAAGCTTCAGTCTGATTTAATATATTTTTCTAAGTATCTAAATGCCTGTAGTAAAATGTTGTTGTTGAATACTGGGTGCATGTCTTTGAATGCTATGGATTGTTAAAGATATCAACAAAAAACTGACAAATAATTCTAAATGCGATTTTCTCGTTTTTTCAGTTGGAAAATGGTGCTGTGCTACCATAATTCAAACAATTTAACTTGACAACCGTTTAGGATACAGCTTTGACCAAGAGATCATTTTACAGCTTATTTTTCATCTTTTCAACCTCAATTTTGAATTTTGGGTCACTATGACTCATTTTGTCAGATCATGTGACAATTTCATTAAATTTAATTTTGCGTTTTGGCTAAAATATAGACTACAATGATGGACTTTGTTGTTGTAAAAAAATGAAACTAGGCAGGTTGGAAATAAAGAATTTGCCACTGTGCAAAATGTTATCTCCATCACAAGATATACCAAATTCCCTGAAATTAAATGCACTCTAAGGCTGAATGGAAAGGCTCTGTAAAGCTTGTCTGGCCAACTTAAAAAAAGAGTACAGCTAAATCCTGTGATGCGTCTATAATGAGATTCTTCAAATTCTTCTAATGAGAACTCCTACCTTACCAAACCAGTAAGTGTCAGGAATAGGGATATGGTTACTACGAAAGCGCTTGAGCCTACGCCGATTGTAGACAACAGAAGTTAAGTCCGGAAAGTTCCTGTTGAGGTCTATATTCTGGGCATTGTTTCGACCACCTATATGTCCACTGTATCCAGGGTCCTGTAGATTAAATATGGCAAGGGAGGGATTTGTTATCAGCTTTTTTATTGCAGTTGCTGCTACCTGTGCACTTCTTTTTTTAAGATATTGTGTAAAATTAATTAAAACCACTATGTTGCAAACTAATGTTGCATCAATGTAGCCAACACTCCTGATATCTTGGATACAGTAATGATTCAATTATAGTGAACAAATTGCAAATGTTATTTTCTGCAACAAAAAGCAAATCTTCGCACTGATCTATAAAGTCAAGTGAAGGTGCTTTAAATCAATGATGTTTACACCACTATGCTTTCATAGCCGCAGTCTGATATTTAAAGAATAGCAATACAGGGGTACAAGCATTTATTTGCACATCACATCATTCAATAGCAAAGAAAAAATCTTGCATCTGTGGAACACTGAAAGAGTAAAGAGTCTCTCACCTCATCATAATATGCATCAAAACCACTCTGTACTTCAGAATAGGCTAATTCATAACCATCTGGGTTCATCGAGGGCAAGATATGGATGCGTGTGGTGTTGATGAGAGTTTGAATACGAGTGTTTCCCAGTAGATACTCAGAACACAGGTACTGAGCCAAGTAAATCAGTAGCTCTCTGCCCATTACTTCATTTCCATGCATGTTCCCAATGTACTTGACTTCTGGCTCCACTTGACAAACAAGAAAACAAAACAGAAGCAATTTTCACAAACAAAGAAGTCTGTAGTGAGTGAAGAGACACTGGATAACTGATACGGTAGCCTTTTCTGGAAATGCCATTGTGGCATTTGTCTGCTAAGTATTTAGTTGACTGGTCTGTTTTTAGCAAACTCTCTTAGGAAAAATGGTCTATGTAGTACATTTTTTATATAGGAATTCTTTTGGTGCTGCACACAAAACCATTGAAAGAGGTATTTAAATAACCACTTACAACAGGTTTTCATCTTTAAAAAAAAACATTTAACTGCATAAAGAATCATGTACACATTCATATATTAAACAACTCGTTCAAGCACCTTTGTTTTTTTGTTTTTACTAAAGCATATAAAAGAAAAAATCTTTAAGTATGTCCTCCATCAAATCTGAATCATATTATACTGTATCTGTATTTATTAACAGTGATCTTCCTGCTGTTTCTGTAGGATTCACTTACGTAATTCATGTTCTCCAGGGTTGTTTGAAAACTCAATCACCAGCAGATCTTTCTTTTCATCACTCTGTCCAATGCTGTATGTTCTAGAAATGTGGGAACACTGTGCCGCTGTCTTCTTTAGGATGTCAAACATCTGTGTGTTGGAATGATGGGTGAACTGGAGTACTGCTGAAGGCTCCCTCGTTGGAACACTGTCTATCTCAAGCTCTTGTCTCACGTCTAATGAGAGTTTGAGAGATTTATTAAGACTTCAAACTTGAGATACAGTTGATATACTGTACTACATGAAAGTGAAAGAAAACTGTCTAGGTTGTAGATTCACAGGGTGTGTGTGTGTGTGTGTGTGTGTGTGTGTGTGTGTGTGTGTGTGTGTGTGTGTGTGTGTGTGTGTGTGTG
>JBBPDE010000011.1:12754361-12766276 GCA_037974605.1 Nannopetersius ansorgii | reverse complement strand
CTTAGCTTTTACTGAATATGCTGATTCTCTATTTAAAATATATGTAATAAAAGGAAATATATGAAATATCCCCAACACTGCTAAATGCCGTAAATGTAAATGTAAAAATTGTTTTGCATTAACTTTACATTAAATGTACATTAAGTGAAAAAAAGACACTGAAAAAGGATGCAATATGAATTTAAAACAGAAGTTCCAAAAGCCTACACTAATATAGCAGCATTCAAATTACGGAACAAACCCCACTCAGCCCACTCAAGATGCCTCTTCATCAATTCACAAATCTTTACTAAGGATTTGTTTGTTTTTCCTGTTTTCAATCTTCCACTTGTCTTTGTTTTCTCTGTTGTCTGCACTATTCATGTGGTGCCCTTTCATATATTGCCTCCTTGTTAAATGCGTTATATGCTATTGACAATCTAGCCTTGAACAGCTTCCCGTTTGATGCGTTATGTGGCTGGGAAGCACCTTGGCACATGGGAAAGGCACTACATAAATAAAAATAATGATGATGAAAATGACATTGATGTTATGCTAAGTGCTCGTTTTAACATTTCAGCACATTGTGTATTCCCATAACCTCAAAGCTATCAGGAAAAAAGGGGAAAGGCACCAAGTCTGTGCAGATTGGTGTATACACTGCATAATTTAAGTGGAGAGACAATGGCCTAGAATCCATGACGCCAGACACCAGCTTATCTGCAGTCCTAATACAATATCAATAGCCCATTTAGAGCTGCCCTTTAGAGTACAAGCTACAAATGGGGATTTATGGCTGAGAGGAGCAGAAAGCTGAAAGGAGTCTCACTGTTTGTATTCCTATTCACATATACCCTGTCTAATGCTTTATCCCGTCTACTAAGGCTTCAGGTTACACTGACTAAAGTAGCTTTGGTAGCTGGAAAACTCTAGCTTGGATCATTTGTGAATTCATTACTCAACTTTACTGATATAACTTAAACTCAGCACTGAGAATTTGACCTTTTTTTCATTTGTGGTCACATTTGGCAGCTGGTGGCCTAGCGGTTAGGGGGCTGCCCCTGGAATCAGGTTGTGGGTTTGAATCTTTCACTTTTACTTTAAATCTCAATATCAAGTGTTATATAATCAGTAGTGATATCAGTTGCACCATGGTAGACACCTATATACCATGACAGGGACCTAGAGATATAGTGATAGTGGTAATCCGGTCATACATGAACACACCACAGCACACAGTGTGAACAGCATGAAATACTTCCTCTGCATTTAACCCATTCACCAAGTGAAGCAGGGGGAAGCCAGGAACACGGCGCCCGGGGAGCAGCGCGTGGGGACAGTACAAATTGGTGTTCAGGGTACCTCAGGGGTGCCTAGCGGTCTTGGGAATCGAACCCGGACTTTCTGATCACAGGGCGAATGCCCTAACCACTAGGCCACCAGCAACCACTATCACAGTTTGTGATCCCTTTATTTTCCTATATTGTCTATAATGTCTGCATAAATGTGACTAGATCATTTTGCTAACTAAATAAGTAGCCAGGTGTAATATTTGTCTTTGTCGCCTTTTCTTTATCCACCTGGAAAATCTCATTTTTAGGTCATACTTGTACAGAAATACAAAAAGTTCACAAACTTTAAGGCACCACTGTAGGTAACATGGTACCCGTCATGATGTATCAGCATTCCCAAGCAATTTGTTTTTACTTTTATGGACTTCCCTCATGGTTTTCGGGATCCAGGCAAATGCAATATCATTAACTGGATGCTTTTGGTTATTTTAAAAAATAGCTGAAAACCCATAAAATTACTAACAGCATTCTGTCTGTGCCAGTGCAATGTGTCTCATTCACAAACAGTGCTTAAGGATCCATTTGGCTTTAAGAGAGGCAGACAAAATGATCCTTAAAAAACATAATACTGGCTGCACCCCAAATCACATACTAATAGCATATAATTTTATGAGTACGTTGAACTTAGTATAGTGGTTTACCTTTAACAGCGTATCATTAGTATAGCATGCCACAATTACTATTTCAGTTCCAACACTGATCAGATGTGTCTTTTTTAAGAAGTGATTTTTACTGAAACACTTCGCTTAAGGTAAAAGAAGGTTGTTATTCTTTAGCTACTCAATCACTCTATTGAAACCCACAGAAGAAAAACACAGCTAACAACAGGACATTACACAATGTGTGCTATTTCAGATGTTCTGCCGATTTCTGTCCATCACAGACACATTATATAAAATCAGTGCCTTTTCTAATGTATGGACACTGTAACAGCCATTGTTTTAAAATAGTAGAAATACTCAGTATTCGCATATTCTCTCAGTGCCACCCTTAAAAACAGTACATCCAATTTAAGATATTTCGTTTTTTTAAACTAAACATTCTAGTTTTTGAGTTGTAACAAATGGTTACACATCCCAAAAGATGCTGATTCTGCAGTTAACCCAGTTTCTAATACAAGTCCATTTCATGGATCGATTTCACTCAGTTTTCTTATTTTAAAAAATAAGAAAGGAGATCCAAGGCAAAGTTAGGATAATGGTAAAATAAGTACATTATACACTACAATGAATAATGATGAGAATAAGGGATCTTGATCTATTAATGATTTCATTACTGTATTAATGTAATCCAACTTTAGTTGTTCCTCAGGGACACAAGATATCAGCTAAATTATATATTTGATATTATATAGGCCATGCAGAGAGACAATGAAGATTAAACTATCTTACTATTATTAAGGTTGTAAATGGATAGATTTAGTCAAACACCTGATCCTCCTCTGCCAGGTCTTTTAAAAGGAGTAGACGTTTCAGTTGTAATGTTGTTTGATTCTGAGCCAAGACTCTTTGTACATTTACACTTTACTGTGTTCAAAGTAACAATCTGTCGACGTGTGTGTTCAGCAAGAACCCATTCAAACAAGCAGTCTGTAGACAGTGACAGCAGACAGTGACGTGCTGGTCTGGGAAAACTATGCAAAACTGAGTCCAATGCTTTCATTTCGGCTCTTGATTCCAAGAGGAGTTGACTTTCTGCTTCCAAGCATCTGGAAATCGACTCCCAGCTCTACACGTTTGCCCTCTATGCTTGTCTGTTTGTCAGCTCCACAGCAGCTAAAAAACTGTGTTTAACTATTTCTCTAAATTGGTTGTTGGTTGCCATTTTAATATCTTTCTCAAAGTCATGATGTCAAATGGTTGCACTTAAGGAAAAACAGTGTCTGCAGATGTGGCTAGAAAGAGGAAAAAATGAATCACTGCAATGATTCTGGATGTGATTTTCTTTGAAAGAAACTGCTGTAAAACATCACACTTCCCAATGAATAATAAGAAAAAATATGAGAAAAAAAACAATCATGAAACAATTAAACTAAAACAAGAAAGTCCAAATACAGGCTCCAGTCCAAATACAGACTCCTTTCCTTTGTTTTCCTGATCTGGTAGCCATGTGGATCCACATGTTAGTCAGTTCTACAAATATATTTACCGAGGCCATGGATTACAGATAAGGCAAAATCAAAGAGAGCAGACAGGACAGAAACATTTATGGAAAGCCTGAATTGCCCCATAATGCTTTTCATCTTGAAATGGAGAAGCACATGTTATGACTTTATTCACAGCTAGAATGTATATGAAGTCTGTAAATGATCAAATAAAGTTCATGTACACTTTTTACTGTGTCCAACCACACAAGCTAACTAGTAGTGAGCCAAGTCTCCCACAACGTACAATAACTGCATCCCATAAAAAGCATTCAGGATAAACACTGATGACGCGTCAGATTCAGCAGGAATGATAGGGGAGCTCTTTACAACCTGTTCTCTCTCCACTAGCACATTTTGCCGCACTCACTTCAACATTATCGCACTCATAATTTTTATTCATTTGACTGAATGTATAAAGCAGTCATCACTGACGTCACCGCTTAGGTCACGTCTCACTGTGGCTCAAACTGAAAGGGTGAACAGCAGATATGTTTACTGAACCAGAACTGAATCACTGCTCAGCAATGAAGGGTCAATTCCATTGCCCCGACCATAAAAATGGAGTTTTCAATTTCTCCATTCAAATGAATCACATAAACCTTAATGGGTGCATTATTTTTATTAACGCTTATTAAAATATCATGATGGTGTTTGAAATGTTTGAATTTTTGCATAGTAATCAACCAGTAATACATTCTTTGCCTGTGTTGCCAAGGACCTGTCCTATAACATGGCATGAGCATCATTGTGTATAACCTGGTATACCTTCCTTATATAACCTAATATCCTTTCTATTTGTTTTGGGGGAGCACAAAGTTCTGCACTGTCCTAGGTTCACCTGTTCCAGCTTACTTAAGAGCTAGCCATTTAGAATAACTTCTTGAAGTACCTCTACATAAACGCAAGCCATGCATAAAACATGACGAGGGTGCATAATTCATACACACAACTACGTTCAGGAACTCCACAGACGGCATCTCTGAGTTTGTCTGTGTGTGAGGGAGATCAAAATAGACACCCACATAGATACACCCACTCAGCCACTTGCACAGCACACCTATGTGCGGTCCCACACTTATAGAATTGAGGACTGGTGTAAAGAAAACATTGATGAACTGTATTTTAGCTACTACAACATACACAGTGATGTACTGACAATGACAGTCACTATGCTTAATCAAAAGCTGCCATGTGCAGTATGTATGGTCACATTTCATTGTATCTACAGTGTATAATACATGATGTGGTAACACTGAACCAAAGCTGCTATATTTTCCATGCAATGGTTGACTTCCTGCATACTTCTTGCAGTGATTCTCAAACATCTTCATTATGCTGATCACATTTAAATCTGTGTACCTCAATACCACATGGCCCTATTTGTTATACTGCTGGAATATTATTTAGTGTTGCTTTTGTTCTGCACGTTGTACTTTGTTATAATTTGATGTATGTTGTACCGCGGCCCATGTAAAAATGTGTCTTATTTTACTATGTACGTGTAAACAGCTGCTGATGACAAGATAACCTTGAACCTTGTCCCTTTAAGTAGCCTTAAATGTTTTTGCACAAATGTTTGATGAACAAGAGTGGGCTATAATTGAACAGGTATCATGTACCATGTACATGCATGCTCTCAGAATGCAAGCAGGTTAAGCAGGTTTCTATTAGGGATGCACCGATCGTTCGGCCAGGGATCGGAAACGGACGATTTTTGGCCTGTTCAAAAATCACTCACACATATTGTCAAATTCAAACCGATCTTTTTTGAGGGGCTATATTTATTTGTTTGTGTATTACATTTTATTTATTTAAATTTGTAAAGAACATTTGTTATGAAAAAAAGCTTATAAATCTACTTTTCTTAAACCCTCATTAAATTTTTTGCAATTAATTCCCTTTCTCCAAAAACTGTTAGTCATTTTTTAATACATTTTTCTTCATCCTTTGGAATTAACGGACTGTTTTTGCTTTTGTGTAGTCACCTATTCTGGTTGGCTGCCATGTATTGTGGCTCCCTCAAAAACAATCCTTATATCAAAGTGTAAAGTGATCATTTTTGACATACGTGAACACACCACAGTACACAACGTGAGCAGTGTGAAATTATTCCTCTGCATTTAACCCATTCACCAAGTGAAGCAGCGGGCAGACAGTAACACAGCACCCGGGGAGGCAAGACTGCTGTAACCTGTGCATGTGGATATACAGCGATCGGGTACACCTTTAAAAACAGCTGCACACATGATCTCTGAAGGTGTGCTGCAAAACCTTTAAATCCTGTGAGTTGTGAGGTAGGACCTCCACAGATCAGATTAGTTTGTCCTGCACCTCCGACAGATGCTCAGACGGACTGAGATCTGGGATCTGGAGGCCAAATCGACACCATGAAATCTGTCGTGTTCCGCAAACCATTTCAAAAACAGTATTTACACTGTGGCAGGACACATTCTCCTGCTGAACGAGGCAACTGCCATTAGAGAATATTCTGGCAATGATAGGGAAGATTTAGTCAGCAATAATGTTAGGAGATGTAGGTCCAGAGCAGCTCGGATCCTTAAGGACTCATCCCACCCCAGTAACAGACTGTTCCAACTTCTGCAATCAGGCACAAGGTTCTGGACTATCATGGCCAAAACAGAGAGACTCAAGAGGAGCTTTAATCCTCCTCATCCCCTAAACCAGAACTCCACCTTCCGTCCTTTAAGGGACTGATACATCACCTCAGGGTGTCATATCATAGTCATATTTCATATCTGGTAGCTGCAATACCAGAATTTCCAAGATGTGGGTCCTTACTGCACTTTAGCATCCCACTTGCACATTGTAAGTCTACCAGCTTGTTGCTTCACACATAACTTGCAACTTAAACTACTCTTATTTAGCTTCCATATTTCACCTTTAACTTGTGTTACTTGTTTAAGTTGTCTTACTCTTATTTAGATTAGTTTTTACATTTTATATTTTATAATGTTGCACAATCACTTAAAAGGAGTGGTTCATCATACTTTTTCACTGTGTGCTGTTTAACTATGTGATAAATAAACGAATCTTGAAGGTAGCTGGTATGTGGCAAATTAACGTCTTCATGAATGCCAGGATCCAAGGTTTCCCAGTAGAACGTTGCCCACAGCATCACACTGCCTCCACCAACTGGCCCTCTTACCATGATGCATCCTAGTGCCATCTCATCAATGCACACATACCCACTGCCTGATAAGACCTACTCACTGACAGATGTCATTTTAATGAGACAATATTATTTAGCATTAGTGGCTATAATGTTATAGATAAAGCTATCAAATGGAGCTGTTTTGCAGCTTAATTTCCATATATGGACTGTATTAACTAAGGTGTCAACAGTGTTTATATAATACATATAACTTATTTCAAAAACAGAAACATGATATGGGTCCTTAAATTCAGCACTTAAACTGTCACTCAAAGTTATGAAAACTAGACACTCAGTTATGAAAAATCTGCCTCCTTAAATCTCCATAAAATCCACTTTACTAGCCCCTGTAAACATCACCCTAAAACTACCACACACAACCTATGACTCACACTTCTCAGTAAAAAGCATGTCACGGTCCTCTCACCTCCAGCATTCCACTTATTGGTATCCCTCAAAGTGGAGGTGTTCTCCTCCTCTCCCGCCTCTGCACTGAGCCCCAGCAAGGCCTCGGCTACCTTCAGGACCACACAATCTACCAGATCTCGAGGGAGCGCCGCGCAGTTTCTCACTGTCTCCGTTTTCTCCCTGGGCTGGAAGCCGTTTCCCCATTCACATCCTAGTTCAGAGATCTCCTCTCCATCGCCATGGTGATTGTGTCTGCTGCGGTCTTTCTGAGTGACATTAGTTGATCTTGTGCATGAGGCTTGCCGTCCCCTGATGTAGTCTGTTCTCCTCACTTCTGCTTGCTCTTCTTCAGGCTTTTTATAACACCTACTATTCCCAATTAAGCATACCTGCGAAAAGACAAGACACAGTGTGCTGAAATTCTGGACTCTGTTTCAGACAAGCACTTCTTGTCCTCACTTTCCACATTAATTTACACAATTCCAGCACCGTCAGGGCAGCCTATGTTTTTCTGATGGCACATCTGATACAGTTTGAATAGTACACAACGTTTTACAATGTATGTTCAGAAATAAAGTGAAAGTACACTCTGGAAAGTACAATATAGGAAAAATATGTGAAGATTTCAGTTCCTCACAAATCAATTTGCTCATCTGCATGCCTTTCAAAGTTTGTATAGTCATACGACGATGTGATTTTGGTTTGACCATGCACAATTCACCTGTAGGTGAATTGCATCTACTTTAAAGATATCATTTTACACCAAAACTGTGAAAGTGTGGAAGCAATATTTAACTGGCTAATTGATTGTTTTCAGGATCTTGCCATTGCCATGATCTAAGTCTTACAGAGAAGAATGATTAGAACACTAAGGCTAACTAATTCAAAGACCATTCTGTGATAAAGTAAAGAGAAGGGTTAGCTCACCCGTTTGGTGGAGGGGATCCTCAGGCAGTCTTCTTCTGTTTGGAAGCCACATGACCCACTGACCTCAGAGATGAAGTCTATGTACTCCCTGTACTGAGACTTCTTACATTGCCGGCGCTGGTATTTGCCATAGAAGTCAAAGAAGCAGCAGGGGAGCACAAAGTAGCGACAAGAGTAGGAAGATCTGTGGAATCATGCATTTTGGAACAACTCTTAGCATCTCTTAAACCGCATCAGAAAATGTTTAGTCCAACTTCTAGGTCTGAAGACTTGCAGCTGTCTAATAAAATGGTGGAAAAATGTTTGCATATTTGAGATCTTTTTATTTTCCGTTTTTTATTTTAGCTGGAAATAGTGAGGCATCGCCTCGTGCTTAGGAGACCACACTAACTCTTTATTCAGTTTATTTATTTAGTTCATCTCTGAGGTACACTTACAAGATTTGTACAATGTCACAATCTAACTAGGAAAAAAAAATGTAATTTATGTAATGACTAGACAACATATGGACCCAGAAGAAAAAGACATATTTCAACTGTCTGGAGCAAGTGTGCTTACTTCCACTGCCAAGTTTCAAACATTGGTACAAGCCAAGATATGATGCAGATGGCAAGCTAAATAACTCCACCTAGTGTCTAATATGCATTAAATTGGATATAGTGAATAAACGATATACCATAGATGATATAGTGCTACTATTAGAAATAACCTACTGTGAACCAGCTAATTACCTTCATACAACACTTTGTATGTCAACTTTATATCTCACATATTTCTCTGCTTTTATGATAAAAGATTTTTAACAGTAACATGGAAGCCTGTTGCCTCAGGGTACAGATATATGTATGACTTCTGTGGTGATGATTTTCTTTAAAATAATATCAGTTCTGCAGAAAAGGCAGTCTAGCGGTTACAGCCACAGACCTGGAGTAATCGACAACCAGCAAAAGAGCAATAGCAAGTCCTCAAACCCAGTCACAGTCATTTACTGGAGATCAGGTGGCTCTTCAGCACTTGTACTGATTTGCCTGCTAGTGCTGATGACTTGCCTGGCCGCTATAACGGGGATCCATGGCGTCAGCTCATCCGAGTGATTTCCAATCAGCCAGTCCGTCTCAGGGAAGAGGAAGTTTGTGCTGGGCGTGATTGCCTTTTCCTGAAATAGACAAGAGCACCCAGTGCATTTCATTATCAGCGGCCAAAGGTGTAATGACATCGAGAGTCACCCTTCTCCAACTGAAAATGGAAAAGGAACAAGCTGATCTGCTTCAAGAGTCTATTTAAGGGGTTCATGGCTTAAAAGGAAACAGTTTTTTCAGAGTAACAACGGTGCATCAAAGTTTCTTGATCTGGTCGTCAGAGTCTGCTGTAAGATAGGCATCCTTTTACCATTTCAGTACTAAACACTGACATCTGAATATAATAACTGGATATAAACGACTATAAAGGGATCAGGGCTGGCATGATTAATTTGTTTAAAATGTTGCTTTTAGGAGTAAGAAAGGATGACTTGGCAATCTGTATGATGAAAATGTATATTTTAAAATTATCTACTGATCTCTTACAGCACAAACCAGAGAAGACAATAATCTTTTTGAATACTATGTTTCCATTCACTTAAATGTATTTGTAAAGTTTATTTTTGAATCTATGTACTCAGTTATTATATTCTGTGTTTCTTCTTGTATTTTATTAGTCTTATATTTTAACATATTTTATATTTTTTATATTTTAACCCTTTTTCTAGCTTCTTTTGCTCCTTTAAATAAACAGGCTGTTTTTTACTGTCTGTAAGAGTGCCCAGTGCCTCATTAAAAAAAAAAGTAAGACATGTTGAAACACCACTTATAACATCTGATGAACTGCTAAAATGTAATTTTTTGCATCTTATTTAGAATTTACAGACTGCATAGACTGGGGAGTGAATGGCACATTGTAAAACATTACATTCTGTAATAACCTCATTTCAAAAAGTGAGAAAAATGAATCTTCCATAATAACACTTTTAAAATAACTGGTATTTATTCTGTTACTACTTGATAGTTACATCACTAGAAAACATACTGAAAATGTGCATCATAACAGTCTTTAGTTTATTTTTGGTCATTCAAGGCTAAATGCTTACAATTAATTCTACATTTGTAATGTTCCACTGAGTTAAACGAGAACTAACCTACTGAGTAGCATCTTCCGGTGCCGGTGGGGACGGCTGCGGTCCTACTGTTCATTCTTTTGGATTATTTTACAATCTTTCTCTCAGTTTTTTTCCTTTCAGTCAACATGACACCACCACCTACCAGGTACGATAGAGATACTCTTATTTCTATTGGTCTACTATATATATGTATATTATACATTCCTGTATGTCTTGTTGTTAACGTCCCTGCACTTTATCTTACCGGCATACTGTTTAAATTGTTCTTACTATTTTATACTTCTAAACTGTTAAGGTCGGTCGGCACAAAAAACATTTTATTGCATGTCGTACCATGTATGATGGTGTATGTGACATATAAAATCTGAATCTGACTTTCAATGATTTTGTTCTTAAGCAATAAACTATTAGGGTTTGACTGAATATTGTTTCGAACACAAACCTTATAACTTATGTAATTATAAATACAACATCTAATGCTACAACTTTTTAAAAACAATAAAAAAACACTGAAATGAATGTACTTAAGCGAGTATGTAATTGTCATTAAATCACATCAGTAAATTAACAAGGCTGTTGAGAACCTAGAGAACAAAATTACAGATGGATGATGTTCCATTTCCTCCCACCACCCATGACAACACTAACTGTATCTGTGCAGATGGACACACCATGTGTTTTAGTGATGTTTCATCACTACAGGGACTCCAACACAACATGACCGCTCATCCTAAAAGCACAGCAATTCCCATCAGGCACGGAACTGAATAACCCTGTGCCTTCGTTCAAGGCAAACACTATAAATAATACAGCTCTGGGGATGTTTCAAGTCTTGTTTTCTAGTGAGGAGAGTACATTTAAAAAAAACTGTTAGAATCAGATGGTGAAAAAATATTCATTGTATGACTAAGCAAAAAATTACAATTTAATAAAAAAAAAAAAAAAGTAGATGCTCACTAAGCATCTACATTGAGCCTACCGGTCAATGCAAACTGGTCTCATGTTAAAAGGCACACAAATCTAAACCTCTGTTTAGATGTAATTTCAGTATTAATTACAACAGAATCATTAATGAAATTTGCAGTAAAGTAAATTTACAGTGAAGTAAAAGAAAACGTTATGCTGAGATATAAAAGAAAGGTCACCATAGAAAAAGCCTTTTTATGCAACAAACATGCATGACTACTAGCTATTACAGTCATTACATTATTGTACTTTCAAGGTCAAGATGAAATGGAACATTCACATGTTCTTTTCACACTGTATTTACAACTGAAATGTCAGTCTCTGAGCTAATTGAACATTTTGTATGATGATATGTGGGGCTAAACAGAATCTCTGTTGTTCAGCGTCTAATTGCCTTGCTAAGCGCGGCGCCCAAACAAACAACCCAGTGCAAGGATGAGGCCTGGACGTGACAGCTTTTTTTTTTGTGGCAATATATTTTAGTGATGATTTTAATGATTTTAGTGCTAAATCATTAAGAAAAATATAATTTACTCATTTTTGTAACATAAATATGGATGTAATTCAGTTACAATTCCATATAAAAAATAACTTATTTGGTACTGTTCAGAGAACAGGTTTGAAAGTAGCCAAATCGAGAATGTTATTTAATTCTCCTTGCTGTTGATTGGCTGCTGCCCTGTGATGCATCTCTGGCAGCTGCAGTCCAGAAGGTCTCCTGAGGATCAGGAGTCTTCTCGTGATTTTATTTTGGCGGAAGACAGCAGTTCAGTGTACACTGTACAATAGGGCTAGGGATTTTTCCGATAC
>JBBPDE010000011.1:12698026-12728243 GCA_037974605.1 Nannopetersius ansorgii | reverse complement strand
TTTCAGGGTTTCTGTGCGCAGGCACATCCAAAGCATTCTCAATGTCTTGAAGCATAAAGCAGAGATCGTTATCAAAACGAGATCAAATAATATTTAAAAGCTTGTTTTTGGTTAGTGGTAGAAACATTGCCTACCTGTAAGAATCTGGTCAATTTTTTCTACTGCCAAATCAGCATTCTCGGTGGAGAAGCACATGGGAGGTTTAAACTTCAGGACGTTGCGAAGCGGCCCATCTGCGCTTAATAAGATCCGTTGGTCCTTCAGCCTATGGCGAAAACAGCATCTTCAGATTATAATTTTTACATTGAATGCATTTTGAGTCCACTTGCAGCCAGGCACATGTATGATGCAGTTATGTTCTTAAGCTATGAAGAGAAGTTTCAAGGCAAGAAGTTTTTACCTATATATGATTTCCTGGGCTTCGGCTGTTGCTGGAGTTCTTTTAATCCGGTCTGTCACCAGCTCCACCCCAACAAAAAGCCCGCAGCCTCTGTCAATCACAAAATCCATACGTCTTCACTCTTGCAAAAGCATTTGGCGATGCTTCTTTCAAAGAATGTGCAAAATTTTCAACAGCATTGAAGCTAAAGTGATCAGTGCACCTCCTAGACACTGGTTTTAGTATCAATACACACAAGTCTTTAAACTGGTACCTTTAGACTGATAAAACTGAGATTTTGAATATACATCAATGTTTTAAGATTTTATTACAGGTTGTTTAGGACCATTTGTCTATTCATCACAATATTCACATTGTGTCCAGGGTAGCTGGAGATGGGAAAAATGGATTTAGGAAGTTGTAACACAGTGACAACTGTTGCCAAGTCAGAGCAGGGTGGATGATTGTTTACCAAGCAGAAGCAGGTAATTATTACGCAGTATTGCAAACCCAAACTAAGACTGGTTAACCTCCCATGGAAAAATACATAGTTGGGCAAAAGCTGACTAAACAGTTGTGAGAATGGTACCTGATGTCTCCTACTAAGGGGTGTTTCTCTTTCAGCTTCTCCAGGAGCTCAATGAGGTAGTTCCCTACTCGCAGGGCGTTGCCTTGAAGATCTTCCTTCTCAATCACATCCAGCACAGCTAGCCCAATAGCGCATGATACTGGATTCCCACCGAACTGCAGATATATACAGAGCCATTAGTCAGGTTGACATAGTTAAAATTCACAAAAGCCACTACAGACATTCATAATCTTATTACTGATTCACTTATGCTGTCTACATGCTACAGTAAAGCCCTTATCCATATGGGGTGGTGTTACTGGGGAAAAAAAACAGAAAACAAAAAAACCCCAAAGGAAAGCTTCAATTTTCTGATGAAATTTCATGAAAATGTTTTTCTGTGTGTAGAAAGAACACATTTTGTGACAGAGTGCTGGGTGGTGAGGGTTAGTTCTAAGTACCTCTGAATTACACAAGCACCAATGCTCTTTCCATTAATGCAGCGTCACTGGACAGTTCAACGCACTCAGAGGTGAACGCTAACTGCCAATTACGTTACATCAGATAACAGACACTCAACATTGTGCTAAATCATGGGGGAGAGTCACCCTTCCCACTGATTCTGATCTCCTGATAATAGGGAAGTGTTATTATGTTTATGCTAGTCAGGAGTTCTGATGAAAAAACATCCTTTAATAATTTTGCAAGGCGAATTATAATCGGTACTTGGGACCTCCGCCCCCCATATTCAAAGTCTTCCTAGTAGCTACCAAGTAAAAACATTATATACATAATTTTTTGCTATGTCCAACAGGCAACCAGACAACCAAACTGCAGTCCAAGATACTTATAAATGTACTCAGAATCAGAATCAGAATCACAACAATACAGACTCCTGTTATTATTACTGCCAGTTCCAGTATCACAGTCACAGTGTAGCCAAACACAGTGTGTGGATTGTCCATGTGGCACTGCAGAATCCTAGCAGAAACAAATGCTTAGCTTTGGGAAGGAGCAATCAATTTGAAATACTGACCTGTCTCTTTCTGTACTTGCAAATGTTTTAAAAAGTAGAAAACTAAAGTGTAATAATAGACTCTGCCTGTCATATGTAATGTGTTTTTAAATTATAATTTTATGAATGGTTATAGTCTCACCATGTTATGCTAAATTTGCAGAACACTGTCATATAGAGCAATATATAGTAATGTGTCCATTTGTCATACGTGAACACACCACAGCACCCAGTGTGACAAGCACAATATTGTTTTCTGCATTTAACCCATTCACCACAGCCTTCTCACTGCAGGGGCAGTTCCCTATCCACCAGGTAAGTTAGTTTGTGTTTGTGCATATATTACTGGTTACACAATAATGAGACTGTGTGCTACCAGTTTTTCCCACACAGATATTAGTACATTTACAAAAATGTCATCACAGGTGGAGGTTGACAGAGAAAACCAAACACCAGTCAGACTGTAAGTACAGACTGTAAACCTGTAAATGAAATGCAAATGTGATTAACTGAATAAGCATATGAGTCTTTAACCCATGACTTCTAAGCATGAATTGCAGTTTATCAATACCCAACCATTTAAAATGTTAAAAGTGTAGATGCTTTTTTTTTGTAGATGCTTACCGTGTTAAAGTATTCCATTCCCGATGACATGAAGCTCTCAGCCACCTCTCTGGTAGTTACCACACACGACACTGGATGCCCATTTCCAATCGGTTTACCCATAGTGACAATGTCAGGTACAAAGTCATCCCCTTGGAGCTGGAAGGCCCAGAAATGGGAGCCGACCCTTCCAAAACCAACCTGCACCTCATCAGCAATGATGAGACCCCCCGCGTTTCTCACATGCCTGTAGAAAAGGAGAGTTGTGATACACAAACGCGGTTATAAACACTGAATCCTCATGCATTATTTTCAGGACTTGTGTAATCATACGAACTAGCAAACATTCATCAAATGTATGTGACAGACATGTACTTTAGGCACAAGTATGCAAACACACACTATGACGCACACTCACAGTGCAAACAGTCTCAGTTACATGCGTTCAACATTTGAACTAACATGCACCAGCAGCCCATTTAGATTCAAATGATTATTCTAGAAATCACAATAAACAAAATGAAGCATAAGTCAATGAAACACAACCAAACTGGTACAATGGATTCATGCTGTACATACTGTGCCACTTTCTGCAGGTAGCCCACCGGAGGAATCACCTGCCCTCCACAGCTTTGCAGTGACTCGGCGATAAAAGCAGCAATCTGCACAGGAGAAGATCAGGTGAGACTCCCACAGCCCAAATGAGTACCCTTTATGTAGTAATACTCTAATAAGACCATCTGGATCAAGACAACAGTTGGGAAGAGCAGTGAAAGGTCTTCATAAAAGAGGTTGAACGGCTCATGTGCAAAAGACAGGAGAACAGTGAAAAGTGAACCAAAAATGGCGTGGAAAAAGGTCCAGGAAATAAGGCCCAAAAGAAAATATCTTTAGCCATGAAGCCCACTTCACTTCTGAAATGCCAGTATGAAATAACCCCTTGTTTCCCCACAACAGATTTTATTTTCATTTTTTTACTCAGTTAATGCATTACCCTTAAAGAAAATGTAATGGTAAATAAATAATCAAAATCTGAAAACTTTATTGCTAAAAAACACGTTAGCATTAGCAGTGTGCAAAGACTCGTACACAAAAGAAACGTTGAAATAACTCTCTCTGCCCTTACTTATACTAAATAAACTGGGATAACTGTTGAAAATTTGGGGAGGAAAGTTTAAAATATTAAAATACAAGAACAAGACACAGAGCACTCATGCTACATGCTGCAGCAGGCTTCTTCTTCTTTTATGGTGGTTGACAACTTTTCAGGATATTACCACCACCGCTGGGCTGGTGGCGGTAAAACAGTTTGGTTTTCAGAAAAAATCAGTGTTAGACTGAATCCGTGTAAAACGGAGGGGTTACTGTAATGTAAAGGTTCTATATACATTGATGATTTTTCCTAGAACTGTGCATTAAAGTCAAGAACCATTTAGCCACCTTTGTTTTTAATAATGGACCCCCACATACTAATCCATCACAGAAAATACACATAGAAGTTTATTTTAATGTATAACTCTGTTATATTCATTTTAGTATTGAATAGATGCACACTTTAAAATAACACCTAGGGATCATCTTATACTTATACTTTTTCATTTTTATCTTGAAATCAGCTTTATGGACTCAACATTGTCTCAAGCAAATTTGTACAGAGCCACTGGGACTGATTTTCCAACATTCTTGGAGAGGCCCGGGTTTATTGGCTTTTGTTTTGATATTTTATATAATTTTAAATGTCCAAATCTTTAAATAAATTCATTCATAGGAACTGCCTGCACTATAAGCTATAGTAGAAGACTATTACTGAACATTGTTTATAATCATTTTCTGAGTCAGTGGTTGTTTAATAAGTGTAGTTTAGCAGACATGAGCTGTGATTGTTGTTGATCATACCTTATGTTTTTTGGCATGAGCTTTCTTGATTATATCTCTAACATCATCTGCATAAGCAGTAGCAGGATCGGGATGGTCTTCCCTGTATTTTCCTCTGTAGATGTCTGGACTTGGAGCCTGAAAAGCACATATTTTTAAAATTGTTATTGATATTATTGCATTTACAATACAGCTTCATGTACATTTTAATTATGAGTTTTCCTAAAAATCACTGTATGAAATAAATTCATTAATGCTACACATTTCTATTCAGTCAAACACAGTTAACATACACCAGATTGTTTCCTTAACATACAGCTGAAAATAGTGTCAATAAATTTCACAATTTTTTTTAACACAACACAGATGCGAAGGCCATGGATTTCCACCTGATCTCCCACCAGGGAAACACTGGGAATTGTATACACCATGCAATATTCAGCTAGTGAGCAGTGGAGTAAGATGAACTTGAGGCCAAACCTTTTGATAACTCCAACAACTACAGGGTTAAGATGAACTGTACCGCTGCTTGTGGTTTAGCATTCCAAAAAACATCCCCTAATTATCACAATCACACTTTAAAGTCATCGGAGACAAACAGTTATAAGTGTAAGGCAAGAGTTGACAGTCAGACTTGATTAAAAATTCATTCTGGTAACATACACTGATTTGACTTGTTAAGCTGAAACAAGATAGTGCTAAATTTCAGCAGGTAGTTGCCAATATACTTTCAGCCTAACTCAGTGCAGAACAAAGAGAGAATGGGGGTGACATAGAGAGAGAATGTGGATGAGAGAGAGAGAGAAAGACAGAGAAAAACTGGGAAAGAGAGAAAGAGAGAGAGAGCGTGTGAGAGAGAGAGAAAGAAACAAAGAAAGTGTGAGAGAGAAAGAGAGAGAGAAAGAATAATTGACGGTGAGCAGGTCCGTCAGTCAGTGAATGGCTGTGTTGGTGGTTGTGTGTGTGTTATTACACTTTTTCATTACTCACCACATGCACATGCTGACTGTGCTCTGAGTCTGGCAGCTGGTGAAACTTATAGGGGCTGATCTCAATGAGTGATGACAAATGGCCATGGTAGGCACTGCAAAGCACATTGGACATTGTCAAGGACCTGAATGCCCAACTTGTAAATAAACAGAGGAACAAGCTTTTATTGTGAGAGACATCTATTAGTATTTAGGGGACAGTGGCCTTATTTCAAAATCTTATTTCAAAAAAGTTGAAAGTGTAGCAGCCCAGCATGTTTTAGTATCAGGAAGTGACTAAATGACTATTGCAAAAACATGACAAGACAACAATAACTTTCCATCCAATTCAAATCCTATTAAAACATCTTCCATTCGACTTGAATGTGGTTTTTTTTAAAATTTTGTATCAAGTAGTCAATAATGTAATAAAACAATAGTCACATGCACATTATACACAGACACACTCCCACAAATTGCAAAAGCATGGCTGTACGCTTTCAACAGAATTCAGCAGAACTCCTCGTCTCAGTTAGCTGTGATTAAGAAATAATAATGCATATGAAATACTTTTTTTTATCTCCAGGGACTATGACTAAAGGCTGTACTCTGTTTAGCCTTCCCAGGTGGCTATTAAACACAAAAACAGACACACTATCATTTCATATCAGGGAGTGTGGCTAAATAGCTGATTCAGTTCTGGTGTGATCAGCAGCAGACACAAAATACTGGGAAGGGTTAATGTGTAAGCTGATAGCTCAGCGCTTCTTTGAACTTGGTTACTCTTTAGGCCTATGTGCACAGAGAAAACAGATATGGATGCAGCGTGGTATTGACTTACTTCTCCAGTGTGATGATGTCCTTGTGGCCAGTATGCTGCCGAGCCAGTCTCAAGGCCAGGTCGTTGGCCTCAGAGCTAAAGGTTACAGGACAAGAAGCCGGTTTAGTTACTCACCACAAAACACGTACATACCTTCACTTGAACCAAAGAGATGTACCTGTAACTTCTTAGTATGAAGAATACTATACGACCAAACTCAGTAATGCCCTATGCCAGAATTCTAGGTGAAGAATTCTTGAGCTTCAAGATTTTGTTCACACTTGTCACTAAGTTCTTGTACTTAAATTAGTGGTTATACTAGTAAAGTAAAAAAAGTAAAGTGGACCCTTATAGTCATACGTGAACACACCACAGCACACAGTGTTCATCTACGAGAGAAAAACAATTAGCAAATGCTATGTGATACTCATAACTAGATTAAATCAGCACTAATATGGATCTCCTACTCTTTTTTTAGGAACAGTAATGCAAAATAAATGTACTCTGTTTAATGACCGAAGAAACACATCATGTGGTTCTTACAACCTCTAAGCCTAAAGTAGGAACTTTTGAAGAAGACAGCAATAATCCTAGAAGGGTAATACTTTACAATAAGACAACATTTCAACGTATCAATTCTTTATCAATTATTCATAATCAGGTTGTTAATTAGGTTGTAGGCAGTTTATAAATCATTAATGAGCTGTTATAAACTAGTTATAACAGTTGTCATGTACTGACGCAGGATCACTTTTTGGCAAGATCTCAGATTTCTAGTTGCTTAGCATATCTTGTTCCCTTCTCAGACAGAATGTTAAACTGTCAACTTCATCAGGTATTTGTTAACATGCTGCTATCATTAAAACACCAGATCTTTCCAAATAATGAACCTCCATCAATGTATGAAAACTGTTTATAGCTGCTTAATAATGATTTATTAACTGCCGACAACCTAATTAACAACCTGTTAATAACTCATTTATAACCCCTTTATAAAGGTAGTCTCGTTGGAGGAAACATGTCTGGAACAAACCCATTACTTAATAGGAGGCGGAGTTTCAGCAATGCCAGCTAAACGTGCTTCAGGTCAACAGAATTCCACAGAAAAGTCTTGCAACTCTTCTTAGCAAACATCATGTCTAATCCTAAGCTGACACTTCTAGAGTTCAAAATCGGTTATCTTTAAAGCAATACCAAAAAAAAAAATTTTTAACGCCCTGAAGAACCTTTCAGCTGAATGATTGCGAGAGATTTCAAAGAAATGTTGAACTGAAAGGTTCTGCAAGGAACCACAAATATTCCTCTACAGGACTCTTTTTCAGCACCTTCATCTGGTCAGTGATCTGTTGAAGTCTTACATCAGAGAGGACTGAGTCAACTATGTGTCCCACATGTGTTTGCATTACTGGTCAGACTACTGGGAGTTGGCTGGAAGCCATAAAGCATGGGTGGGTGAAGTGCAGAAGCTCAGTGATTGGCTTTGAGCGCATTCGTTCTGCCCCCTCTGTGCACTGTGAATGTATTTCATAAGACCTGTCTGGCCTTTGGCTCTCCCTTAGCAGAATCAGAAGTTTTTGTAAAGAGCTGGCATTTGAAACATGAATGATTAGCATGTCTGCACCTGAGGATAGCTCTGAATGTGGACAAATGTGTCGGCACACCTGTTTCTCAGGGTCTGGGCTAGGCCCATAACTTCCAGTAAAATGCAATATTGCCATCTTAATGCTTCAGCATATCAAGACATTTTGGACAACTTTGTGGACACAATTTGGCCAAGAACCTTTTCTATTCCAGCATGACTGTGCCCCAGTGCACAAAGCAAAGTCTATAAAGACATGGCTGTATACATATATGTATATATAGATCATATAGACATATATGAGATATAATATATGATATATAATAATATGATATATACTCATATTGACAGGTCTTATGATTATATATATATAATCACAAACAAATCACAGGTTCCACAAGGACATTTGAGCAAAAAGTTTACCTCACTTGGGATCAACTATCCTGCTCCGCGTCTTGCTCATTTCTTTTCAAGATGTTGCATTCTCATAACATAAACATGCACTTCTTGTCAGACTCTAATGCTGTGTAAATGAACCTACCCTGAGTTGACAAAGTAGCAGACTGAGAGTTTTTCGGGCAGGGTGGCTTGGAGACGCTGGGCGAACTGGACGAGGTTGTCATGTAAGAAACGCGAGTTGGTGTTCAGGAGTTCCATTTGCTTGGCTCCAGCAGAGACAACGTCTGGATGACTGTGTCCCACTGAGGGAAGCAATGAACAGATGTGAAATAATTCAATACAAAAGAGTTGAACAGAGCTCAAGTCATTCTTTGACCCTAAAAAATAAATGACAGCTTGAGGAGCGACAATCCAGCAATGCATACGAAAAAAGTATTTTACTGTTTTACTGTTTTTACTTACTTTGACTTGATTTTTCTCTCTGACAGGGTTTGTTATGGTGTGTAACTTAGCCAGCAGTAACTTGGATAAATAGCTGTTGTTGATTTAAGTATAGCTTTACATGTTTAAGCACAGTTGTGGACTACTTTAAGCACTGATATACATCACTCTGGGTAAGAGTGTCTGCTAAATGCCGTAAACTTATTTTACTCATTTCCATATTACACTTTACATGTGATGCCCACTACCCTTGTGAAGACTTTAATTAAATTATTTAGACTGCTTTATTACTGGTTATTGATTAGGTCATAGAACCATCATTAATAAGCAGTTAAAGCTTATCACGTACATAAAAGGGCAACAGTGAGCTGATGAATATGAATGCTTGATGAAGCTAACAGGTTTAATGCTGACAGATAGAGAAGACAATAAGTTATCAGAGCTTTAACAGAATGAAAGTGGACTCAGAGGGCCCACTTTACAATAAGACACATTCCTTAAACGATTTACAGATGACTTCAAATCAATTGATTAATGGTTAAAAATAAGGTCACCAAGAGCTTAAAACTCACTAATAAGCCAATATATTTAGAAAAAGGGCAACGGTAACCTGTTGTTTACCAAATAGTCTGCATTCACCTTAACTGTTAAAGCTCATCTTCCTAATTTGTTACAACTGCATATTATTTATTGAAGATGTTTGTGACCCAAACAATAGCCATTTATAAATTAATAGCAGCCATTCATTCATTCATGAATCCTTTATGAGGGTAGTAAAGTGGTGTGTTTCAAATAATTGTTAAAAGCACATATTGAAGCTCTTTTAGTAAAAGGTGTTTTCAACAGCTGGTGGTGAGGAGTGCAGACTAAATAACAAACAAATAAAACAGGAGAGATTTAAAGCACTGGCTTTATTCCCAACCTAGCAATGTAAACTATTTGTTTTTACATGTTTAATCATTTTTCCCTTCATAATGAACCAGGTTCGGTTTTAATATGAATATATATTTGTTACACGGATGTTCTTGTCACTGTGTTGCACTATTAAACAATAGCTTTCTATCTTTTTTTCTGTCTTTTATTCTTTCTTGTTGCGCTGGACATGCTAATGACACAAGAATTTCCAACGAGATAAATACAGCTCTTCCTTACCTTACCTCTCTTATTACAATAAATAAAAATAAATTGAAATATTTAAAGCTAGATGTCCTGAATCACCTGTGCAGCTGTTGTAAGGCATGTGGGAATGTGTAAATAGCTGTAATCAACGTGAAGGCCTTTGTTAGAGGCGGATTAGAGCCCAGAGTGTGAAAAGTGTGAAAGAACCCCCCCCCATTACCATGAGCCACATTGTTGATGCAGTCCAGGTACTGCTGGTCCTTCTCATCGTACATGAACTGCCCTTGAGCCCGGACAATCTTGATGGGGTCATGACTGAAGAAGACCTTGCACGAGGGTCTACATATAAGACAGAGAACCATATTTAGCCTGAGGATGATTATTTACACTATGTGGACAAACGTATTGGGACACACCTGTTTATCAGGGTTAAGATTACGTCCCTTACTTCCAGTGAAAAGCAATCTTAATGATTCAACGTAGCAAGTACAACACCATAATTCCAACTTTGTGGACATAGTTTGGGGAAGAATCTTTTCTATTCCAGCATGACTGTACCCCAATGCACAAAGCA
Organism: Nannopetersius ansorgii; assembly: GCA_037974605.1. NCBI lineage: Eukaryota > Metazoa > Chordata > Actinopteri > Characiformes > Alestidae > Nannopetersius > Nannopetersius ansorgii. The sequence goes on along the minus strand of JBBPDE010000011.1, from coordinate 12,717,903 downwards.
AGCTCCATAAAGATATGGCTGGATGAGTTTGGTGTTGAAGAACCCGACTGGCCCCCAAGGAGCCCTGACCTCAACCCCATCCAACACCATTGGGATAAACTGGAATGGAGATTGCGAGCCAGGCTTTCTCATCCAACATCAGTGCCTGACCTCAGAAATGCTCTATAGAATGAATTCCCATAGAAACTGTCGAAAAAGAATGAAAAGCCTTCTAAGAAGAGTGGAAGCTGTTATAGCTGGACCAAAACCATGTTAAAGTAATTTATTTGAATGTAATGTCATTAAAGTCCCAATAATTTTCTCCTTATAGTGTACCTCATTTAGTCCCATGACAATAGCCAGACCTTTCAGGTATTTGCATGAAGTAAAGTTTAAAATACCACACCAGATCGTGTTGTACAGAGAGAAAACGACATTAAAGGCCTTTTGATGTAAAAGTGCTCTTGCTCGAGGTGTAACGGCACTTTAGTCGAAAACTATTTCACTGTGCAAAGACATTAAGATGGAGAAGGATTTCTTACCCAATGTGCTTCTTTCTCAGGTCGATGGTTTTTTGTTTATTGAAAACTGTCGTTGCCATCTGAGCGATCTTAAACCTGAGAGCCTCCTCTGTGTGTCTGCGCGTGTGAGTGTGGATGTGAACGAAGTGAATCTCTCCTGGCGCTGTCCTCTCCTCCTCCTCTATTCAGCCGTTGGGGGCGCTAGGGCCGCAGGGGCGCTCCCACCCGCCCCCTAGGGAGTGCGCGTGTGCGTGTTTGCGGGAGTGTGTGAGAGTCTGTGTTTGTTTGCGTGTGTTTGTGTGTTTACATGCCTGTTTGTGTACACACACACACACACACACACACACACACACACGCACACACACACACTGGCTGGGATGATAAGGATCCGAACCATCCAAACTGGTGGTCCTGTACTGTCCTAGACCACTGATGAGCTATTACCAAACAAATACTTAAGCTGCACTTACAAATACTACACTTTTTAAATATACCACGTAAAACATTATTATTATTATTATTATTATTATTATTATTATTATTATTATTATTATTATTATTATTATTAATAATAATTATTATTATAATTATAATAATAATAATATGTTGTCAATAATAATAATGTCATCAATGCTTTTTACTGAGAAATCAAAAACATTTTTATATTTATTCTTGTCCCCAGGTTTTCACTCAGATCTCTTGTTGATACTCTTGCTGAAAAATGCAAGGCCATAAATAAGATAATTTATTTTTAAATCAGTAAACTGAAACTGAAACTAAAACCTCATATTGTTGATTGCTTTGGATAAAAATGTCTTGTAAATGATTAATAGACTGATTGATTGACATATGGTGAGAACTTAACAATGACTGAGACGGTCGGTACTTAAATTGTACTAAATTATATCAAAATGTGCTCTGTGTCCTGATGTTATTGACATGGACGCCGCCTGGCTGTATTCAGTTTATTTGCTCAATCCTTGTGAAAAACGTAGCCTTACTTGTTAAAAGTGACAGGACTAAGAGTAACAGGAGTCATGTCCTCTGGTTTGTTGATTTATTAGAGTGAATTTTAACTGCCATAACACTTCTCGCCTCATTTTAAAGTTTAAATTAATCTGCAGATTTGCATATAAATTACTCTTTCACACTCATGACCCCTGCATATAAAACAGCACGGACACTTTTGCATGCTTTGAACTGAGCTTTCCAGGCAGATATTTACTGACGCAAAATACATTTGGGTTGAACCAAGGTCGGAACTTGAAGAGACGCCGACAGTATGTTCAGCAATAGGACATGCATTTCTGATGCTGCAGAGCTGTTTGTATTGCAGTAAACAGAAACAATGATCGATCCGTTTTTGTAAGCATGCAGTCGAGGAAGCAGTTTTGGAAATATTTAGTGATTCACGCCACTTCCATCCACTATGAGGATCAATCAAATAGTGAACTCAGCCCATGGAGTACCAACAGGGATCTCAGGAGGTTGTACACGACGATACAAAATCTGAACAGTGAGTGCTTTAACCCTTTAACACAGCACAGATCCATGCCTGAAGCGCTACATGTAATAAATATATAGAAGTTCCCGCAGATTGTGTTGACACTCAAGGTGTCTGACGTCATGTTGAACTTATTTTGGTGTTCCTGTGTCATGTATAATTAAAGTTATTGTAATCTTAAAAATATGTAATAATAATCACTGCTGGGGTTTTGAAAATGACACCATGCCAAAGCCCATGAAGAACAAAAATGAACAAATTCCCTTTATTTTACATTTTAGAAGCAAACAGAAAAACCACAAAATCTTTGAACCCGAGAGAACTTTTAGGATTGTTTGCTTTGAGTTATAAGGGTTCATGCGAAACATTTCACATTATGTTTATGGCGTATAGCAGATGCTCTTATCCAGAGCGACATACATCAGTTCCTAAATTCAAATTCAAATTTTATTTGTCACATACACATTTATACACAGTATGATGTGAAGTGAAATGTTTATATGACTGCTGATAACCTATAATATAAAAGGAGTGTCCAGTGTAGAAGAGAATAGTGCAATTTTGAAATATAGAGAAATATGGATTAATTTACATTATGGACAAATAATAGAACAATAACTATTCTACAATAACAATTACATAGTAGAAAAGTAGCAATAAAATATATAATATACAGACAGAAATGTGCACTTATGGGCAAGACAATGTGCAGATATAGATATGTGCAAGATCACAGTCACAGTTGAAGTACACAATTCTGTATGTGCAGAAAGTAGTCCATATCTGTTCTTCATACCTGTAAAGCTATATTTAAATCAACATCTGCTTTTCAGTCATTAATAGACCCCCCACAGACACAGAAGTTGAAGTTGTTGGCCAGTGGTCAGTGCTGAAGTATAATGATGACCTGTAGCTTGGTGTCATCATGGATACTTGTGAAACAGATGTTGAAATCCACTGTCTGCAGTTAATTGGGTTCAAAAGGTTCTTCTGGCTTGTGTGCAAAGACGTCCATTGATACCTGTACCTGTGCGTTGTGTGTATTACTCCTCCTCCAAGGCCAGCCACAGGTCCTGAAGATTGCAGAAGAAGTTTGGACCAAACAAGAGAATGTTTGTCAGACTTTTGAAAATAGCATGCATTGTTTTAACGAATTATTGTAATTCCAACTTAAAAAACTGGATGTGTTTATTATAACTGGAACATTTAATGTGAACAAGCAAGAATTGTTAAATTGATTTTAGGTTCTCGTAATCAGTGCAGACAGGGGTGCAACTACTCACTTTTTGGGGTGTATGCTCAGTTCATAGGCAGCTTCCAAAAAAGTGAGATGGACAGGGACCCAGGTTATCTACCAATAATTGAGTCAATGGATAAGACAAGAAAAGGAGACTTGACTAATGCATGTCATTGTGTTTATATATACAGTACTGTGCAAAAGTCTTAGGCACCTGCGCAAGTCATTTATATCAGCAGGGTGTTTCTTTCTGCCAGCAAAAACACAGCTGGATGTTAGAATAAATGCAAACAAACAATCAAGCAGGTAAAAAGTATCAAGATTTCTTTTTTCTAAAAGTAGTCAATAATTTGGGAGCTGGTTAGAGGAACACAGATTTGGATCCAGGTTTCTGCTCAGTGCCTCCAGTCACTGGGTGAAATAATTAAATTCCATAATCAACACCTAATTTAATCTACTGAAGAAAAAGAGCCAAAACAGGTATTTGATGGAGTTGCAGGTAAAACTGGGCTTCCATGAGGACAGAGGTCTGGAAATGGTGAAGCGATCACTTTGTTACATATAAAACCACCATTTACTGTATTAATGTTGTTTATTTTATGTGTAATTTAAGTGTTTTAACACTAGTTTAACACTACTGCCCAGTAGTAAGCAGCTTTTAAGCATAATTTTCTAAAGTGCCTAAGACTTTTGCACAGTACTGTATTTATATATTATACAGCCTTAAAATGAAAACCAGCTGCCTAATATTGAATAGTTCCCTATCATGTCACCAAAACAGCTTTGACCCATCAAGTCAGGGACTCCAAAAGAGGTGTGCTATAGTATTTGGCACCCAAATTAGCAGCAGGTTCTTTGAGTCGTGTAAGTTTTGGAGTGGGGCCTCTAAGGTTCGAATGAAATATTCCAGTTGTTCTGTCGAAATTTAGAGGCCAAGTTGAACTTTTCCTCAAACAATTCCTATATACAATTTTTGCAATGTGGCAGGACACCTTATCCTGGAGAAAGAGGCCATTAGGGAATACAGAAAGAGTGTTCATGGTCTGAAACATTATTTATGGAGGTGGTATGCCAGAACCCCAAAACAGGGTCAGCTGGCTTGCCTTCTTCAGTGCAGTGTAGGGCAACCTCTTTCCCCTCACTGTATACTGACTCACCACTGTATACAAAGAACACCCACGAGACTTGCTCTGACCCAGTCTAGTCATCAAAACGTATTCATTTATTCATTTTCTGGAGCATATCCTGGGGTCTGTGGGCGCAAGGCAGGGACATTGCTCACACACTCATATCCACAGTCAATTTACATGCACACATCAAATTCAACTGTTCACTTTCTGACGGATATATTCCCATTGGGATGAGTCAACGTTATTCACTTCACATTTCAGTGGTTTAAAGGCTGATCATTGTATATATCAGACTAGTTCAGACTAGCCACTCTGTGCCAGGAAACTTTTTTACTACTTTTTTAAAAAGTTTTTACTTTTAATTTGCATATGTAAAGATAGTCATTTATGTGTGTGTGTTCCCATGGGCTAATGCAGTCAGTGTGAGAGTTGCAGAACTAGCCTAGCACAAAGTTCACTGCTCTGTAATTGTAAAAAAATAAAAGCCTTCCTCCAGCTAAGGAATGAAAACCGCTGCTGCAAGCATTTGGAGAAAAACAAATGAATTTATTTGGCTCCAACACTATTATCACATAAAATGTGTTTGAAATGAATGAAGTGCCTTGAGCCATTTATGGACACTTGTTAACAATGTGAAGCAGTTTTTTTTTTTCTGAAAATGAATAAAAAAATCCATTATACAAAAACGTAAAACAAATATAAAACAAGAAAGAGAATGCCAGTTAAGTGTCAAAAATACACATTTCTTAACAGGATGGGGAAGGTGATATTTGAATAAGAACAGACGCATGTCCATAAAGTCTGATTCTGCTTATTTACTGGATCCATAAAAATACTACTTTGAAACACTAGGTAACACTACTTTGAATGTTTCAACATTAAAATAACCATTCCAGGAACATGTAATGGTAATATGCTGTCATGATAAATTGTGTCCATTAATTTGTAACATATCTGTCATGATTTATATCCTGAAGCCTTACTAGAGTACACAGAAAAATATCATGTGGCATAAGCTGTCATGATATCAGACTTTATGGCTGCTGTAATGACAAATACTGGTAACACAGCCCTAACACAATCTATTATGAAAACTCATGACAACATGTCGTCTACCACTACATGTTTCTGGTATGATTACGCTATGTAGCAGGGTTTAAGTAACATGTTACCAAATTCTACCTCACTGTGTTATGCATAAGTTACAACAATCACTGACACGTCACTAATTGTAATTTAGTGTCTTTGTACAGGTTTAAGCCACCACACCTGTCACTGCTAAATGTTTTGTCCACTGCTTTATCTTTGAAGTTATAGGGCTTAACTTGTTTTGTAACAAAACTGTAACATAGGATAATCAACTTAAATGAACACAAGACAAAGAAAGTCAGACAAAATATCCAGCTCAAAGATAATACTGTATGAAATGTGGAATTCTCAAAACATTCTGACAATAAACAACAAGAAATACAGCACCAATGATGAAAGTGTAAAATTATATGATGCAGTTATTGAAAATATGCATTTGGCTCTCATGCACTCAAAATGAAATGTAATAACTAACAGTTTTACAAACAGTATTGTTTCATTAAGTGTAAAAAACAGTAAATGGAGACAAACTTCAAAACATATCAGATTTAAGAAAAGATCTGAAGATGGCTTTATAAACAATGTGACTGCTGTATTAACAATTAATGAAAGCCTGTAACAGAAACAAAGTCAAAATTCTGTTTGTATTTGTATTGAATCCCCAGTGCTGCTGTAGAAGAGATTAAAGTATATCCGTATAACTTACAATAAATGTGTATAACTGACATTGATTTGCATTCGTATACTGATTATGGTTCACATGTCAATACATACAAGAGAAGTATAAATTGCACTTTTCATCAAATGAGCAAATATTTAACTGCACACGCATAGTCCACTATACATATATTAATCTACATTCATTGTAACAAGAATGATGAAGGGGCGGGGCTATATTACATGTAGCATGGGAATACTGCATGTGGTATATTCTTGCCTACTGATCCAGTTTTGACGGAGTAACAGCGTGACCATGATGGCTGTCTAATGTATAATGAACTGAAAGCAAGTGGCCTCACATAACATGAACTGTGCAGTACAGTTTAATGTAACAATGTTAAAGGTACACGAGTGGAGACAGGACAGTAAATCATCCTTATATCCATCCTTAGTTGGCATTGCGTCTCAGTGCAGAACTATAATACTGTAAGGTATACAGACCTTCAAAGCTACCACACATTACCAGGAATGCCTCTTTCGACAGCAATAAGCTTAAGTAAAAAATGAACGCTGCCTTACTTAAAAGTATAAAAGTGAATGCAGATTTGTCAGTTGATATAAACTGTATATACAAACAAAAACAACAAAAAACAAAAACAACCAAGCTGAAAATAAAATGCCCAACAGAGCCCCCCGCAAAACTATTCCAGTACACTAGCTTAGATGCTGCTCAGTCACAGGCAGTTCAAGCTGAGATGAAGCTGTCAGGTTCATGGACTGAATATGGAGATATATATGCTTCCGCCTTCCGCCCCTAATCTTCTTGGGCTCCTCAAAAAACAAACAAACCATATATATACGACTGAAATGTAATCAAATTGCTATCGCAAAATGACCAGGTTGTTTTCCAATGGCTCTGGAATGTGATGGCACTCATGGTTATCTGTTGTACACGACACTGCTGTAAGACAATGTTAGATTGGGCTTACAGACAAAGAAGCTTTCTACACTGCTGGAATTTTTGTGATTGGGAATATTTACATGAGCCTCCATTCCACACGAATTGGTTTGGAACAAATAATAAAGAACCAGAACGGCATTTGGAGAGACATTATTAAAACAGATAGCTTCAGCACAGAGGCATGTGATCCTCGAGAGGCAAAACAACCCTGTAAATAACTTCCCTTCGGCAGGCAATTCTGTTTGAAACCCTGAAAAAGCACTTAGCCCTTCAAAAACAAAGAAACCGCTCCAGTGCCCTCAACTGCTTTAACTCTTTGAACAGCACGTGTTTCAGTTGTTAAAATCACCTGCAGTACTGTACTCAGTACGAAACATTAGTTCATACAGAAAAAAGGTACAATTTTACAGTAAGGGAATGAACAATAAAAAAAAGCTTGAGGCACCAAAGGCTACAATAAAATCAAATAAATCAAATCAAATCAAATCAAACTGTCAACAAAATAAAAAAAAAGTTTTTAAAGAAAAGCCATCTTGTTGTTCTCAGTAGGTCACTTGTAGCCTCCTGCTACAGTCTATAGCGTTCCAGATGGAGGGAGGGGAGGAGGAACCCTTGCCCATTTGCCACATCCATCCAAAGAAATTGTGAGGTCCAAGCAAGTGCATTTGGGCCAAAGATGCTGATCTATCCGCTTCACTCGAGACTGGACTGAAGACCAGTGCAGCAGCTGCCCTTTCCTCCTGCTCGTCTCATGATTATAGTCCAGACGTGGTCACTCTCAGTAAGCGAGCCAGGGAGTCACCCAAGTAAAATACGGAGGCGCTGCAGTGGACCAGGTCAGGATCTGACCATTTTACAATAAAGCAAACCAACAATCGCTCTCTCTAACTCCAGATTAATCACTTTTCAGGCCACCAGCCAAGGTGTGACTCCCTTTAGAAGATGACAAAAAAGCAAGGTAAACTTCAGAGAAAAAACATGTTATAATGTGAGGGAAAAAAAATGACAGCCAGCCAGTTAGTGTTTTGCAGAAGCCATACCATTTTTGACCACATTGCCATGAGATATGTTTACACATTCATGCTTATTTTGGCTTGTGGACAGTCTTTAGTCTTTTAAGCTTGGTAGTATGGCACGATGACGAGTGATGAACACAAACATCTACGGCTAGCATCCGGTCCTCATCTCTCCATTGCCTCCTCTTTCTTTTCCACCATTGCTTTGTGCCCCGTTAGTCCATTTCGGGAAGCCACTCTTATTCTGAGGACCATGCAAAGCTCCTCTCATGTGAAAGACCCCCGTAGCTGGTGAAGTATATAAACTCCACGATTACTTATGTGAACGTGAGACACACTGCCATGACCGCACAAGGGTGAGTGGAAGGTGTGTGTGTGTGTGTGTGTGAGAGAGAGCCTTATGAGCTTTGCGCTTTTCCTTCGATGTACACACACATTTATATTCATATTCATTTATATTTATATTCTTTTTCCCAAAAAACTATAAATACAAAAATGAAGCATTATTTACAAATTCCATGCGGGTTGAGTTAGAGTGATCACTGTAAGAAAAACATAAAACAGGAGTACTGTAAGAAACATGATATGGATACACACAAATCGACATGAAGCGTTTGGCATCGCACAGTGGTACTTAGTAGGGATTTACATCAGATACCCCATGCAATTCATTACAAACTTGGCAATTTTTATTTGTTTATACTTACCTTTTGCCAGCAGCCAGGCATTGGTAGTCCGTCTGGACCCTGTGGTAGAGAGACACAAGAAGGTCAAATAATCTATGCCAGTGCTTCTTTGTTCTTTTATATTTTAGCTGGTGGGAACTTTTCACAGCATTTTAAGAGCTATTTCATGTCAACTCCTACCATAAATTTCCATGAACAAAAACATGAAGAAACTTATTTTTTTGATTTCATACAAAAGGTCAAAACTGTGTTCAAAAAAGTTCAAAAAGTTTTTTACTTAATTTGCTAAATACTGAGCATAAATCCTTGAATGTCTGAGCTGAGATTTTGGCTCGGAATAAAGGCAATGCAAAATCATTCCGATATATTTAATATCTGAAATCAAAGCTTGATATTTTTGCTAAATTTAACATTTCCATATGTCCAGAATTCTCACTATATAAGGGTACTTTTGGATAAAATTTCAAGTGATTCTGTGCATGATAGACCCCCAAACAAAAAAGCGAGTGTTTTGATGTGTTGCTTATTTTAGACCACATATTGTGGATTTTAATTATTTCTAATGAAATTCTATTTTTCATGGCCTAGTTTGGGGCAACTGGTGGCCTGGTGGTTAGGTAGTTGCCCTTGCAATCAGATGGTTGTGGGTTTAAATCCCAGGACTGCTAGAGTCTCACTGAGCTACACTTGGCCAAGGTAACGTCCCCACACACTGCTCCCCGGGCCCATTGTTGGTGGCAGCCCACTGCTTCACTTGGTGAATGTGTTAAATGCAGAAAAAGAATTTCACACTGTTCACTTGGAGAAAAAAGAAAACTGAAATATTAGTGTTTTCAGACGTATTTCTGAAAATCACAGACTGTACTTAAGCGCCAGTTTAACACCTGCTGTGATAAAACATCATGACTAAAACATTTGTAGCCAAGTTTTTATAGTTGCATACAATTTTTGCATTCTTTTCCAAAGAGTGGCCCGAAATAAGTTGATATGGAATAGCCCATACATTTGTAAGCCTTATAAATGTGCTTTTCAAAACATTACTTAGTAGGTAAAATAAGCTGAAAAGACCCTAGAATACTCAATTGTATAACACATACTTTTAATATTGCATGACTGAGTGATGAAGTCAGATATAGTTGCATGCAATGACACTAAAAACAACTTATAAAACATACAGTACAGTGATACATTTATGTCAGACCAAACCATGGTAATTATGTGGCAGTAATGTGTATGTGATAGCTCATTTACTTAGCTATAAATAAAAATATTAATTAATTAATGTTAAACATATTAATTGTAAAAATCTACATGCATGGGCAAAATGTGTGAACATTCCCAATGTCTAAACACAACCCTTCATGCAAATTTTAGAAATGCAAAGAATTCAGAATTCAAAGAATTTTTACAGAATCTGTAAAAAAATCAAGAGTAAAATAGAACCCACTACCCAAGTATATCAAGAATGTAAATATTAATCACATTCTGTGCAAAGATCTTATTGTTCTAATACTATACTGAACAAAAATATAAATTGAACAATTTTGTTTTTGCTCCTATTTTTCATAAGCTGAACTCATTTTCTACATGCACAAAAGACCCATTACTCTCAAATATTGTTCACAAATCTTTCTAAATCTGTGTTAGTGAGCACTTCTCCTTTGCAGAGATAATCCATCTCACCTCACAGGTGTGACATATCAAGGTTCTGATTAGAACGCATGAATATTGCAGAGGTGTGCCTTAGACTGCCCACAATAAAAGGCCACTCCGAAATGTGCAGTTTGATCACACAGCACAATGCCACAGATATCCCAACTTTGAGGTAGTGTGCAGTTGGCAGCTGACTGCAGGAATGTCTACTAGAGCTGTTGCCCATGAAATGAATGTTCATTTCTCTAACATAAGCCATCTCCAAAGGCGGAGGTGCCTGATGGTGCCTGGCACATGGGAGAGGCGTTCTGTTCACGGAGTCGCGGTTTTCACTGTTCAGGGCAGATGGCAGACAGCGTGTGTGGCGCCGTGTGGGTGAGCAGTTTGCTGACATCAGCGTTGTGGATCGAGTGGCCTGTGGTGGCGATGGGGTTATGGTATGGGCAGGTGTATGTTATGAACAACAAACACAGGTGCATTTTATTAATGGCATTTTGAATGCACAGAGATACCGTGACAAGATCCTGAGACCCATTGTTGTGCCATTCATCCACGACCATCACCTTATGTTGTAGCATAATAATGCACTGCCCTATTTTGCAAGGATCTGTACACAATTCCTGGAAGCTGAAAACATCCCAGTTCTTGCATGGACAGTGAACTCATCGGACACGTCACCCATTTAGCATGTTTGGGATGCTCTGGATTGGCATATACGACAGCGTGTTCCAGTTCCTGCCAATATTCAGTAACTTTGCACAGCTATTGAAGAGGAGTAGACCAACATTCCACAGCCCACAATCAACAACTTGATCAACGGAGATGTGTTGAACTGTGTGAGGCAAATGGTGGCCACACCAGATGCTGACTGGTTTTCTGACCCCCTGCCCCTGTGAGGTGGGATGGATTATCTCGGCAATGGAGAAGTGCTCACTTTTGTGTATGTAGAACATGTTTCAGATCTTTGTGTTCAGCTCATGAAAAATGGGAGCAAAAACAAAAGTGTTGCGTTTATATTTTTGTTCAGTGTATATACAGCATGAAGGACAAACTTCCATTCCATCAGAGAGATGTAATAATCACCAGGAACATACAGTATTGACTTAAAAAAGAGCTTTAATAGTATGACTGATGAACCGAGGGCTGAATATGCTTTAACTTCAGCTGTTGAGTGCCCAATTGGAACAGGTAGGAAATCAGTAGGATAGAAACAGGTTAACAGACTGGAGGTGACAGGGAAGACGCTGGGAAACATGTCTCATAGCTTCACAGTTAGTTAGAGTTAGTGCTAGAATCTGAAGAGACAAACATTCCACAATGATGGATTTGTTTACAGTTATTTGAGAAGATTCAAGTGATAAGAAGAGGGTTTCATTAGAACTTACAGGGAGGCAATACATAGTTCTTAAGGAGTTCTTGATGTTCTATACTTATTAGGTGAATAACTAAGGAAATAATGACTACAGGTAGCATTTTCTGTTACTGGGAAGTAGAGGGATGTTTACAACTGTTGTACTTGTAACAAAGCAATTTGAGGGAATCAGTTGTCAACCTTATCTGCCACATTTGTAACATGTAATTTTGAATTTTAATTCTTGTACATTAATGAACTGAAATAGGGGTAACTTGAGTCACACTCACGACAGAAGCTAATAGGTCGGTGTGTTTTTCAGTTCAGCAAGTTTTATGTTCTTTTATTCAACCATGAAAAAATCTTAAGAGTAATTTGTGGGAGTGTGTCTGTGTAAAATGAGCATGTCACTATTGTTTTATACACTATTGACCACACTGGATTCAAAAATTCAAAATGTGTGGAGAAGATTTAAAAATGATGCATATAAATAATGTAAAATACCTTGGAAATGTTAAACTACACAAATGTTAAAACCTTGGAAATGTTAAACACTCTTACATTATTTTACAATTGCAACAATTAAAATAGTGATGTTAAGAGCACAGTATGTGCATGTGTGACTCCTCATCCCATCAGAAACTGCATCAGGAGTGAAGCTGCTGGAATACAGCATATAGAAAAGCTGCTATACAAACACTACTGCAGTCACATCACATATAGAGGCATCTCTTATTTTTTACACAGCTCACACATGCAATCATTAAAAGATCAGCAACCTGTGCCTTTTACACACACTGCCGCAAATTGTACAAACAGAAAAAAAAGGGAAAAATGGTCACTTATTTTTTTCCAGAGCTGTATATACAGGGCAGCTCATAGTCACGGTAATCAACAAATGCAGCAGATAGACATTAGTTTGAAGGAATTCCTTTTAGCATCTGGCAAGCCAGACTTGCAGGACAGGTGTCAGGTGCATGGGTAATGGAGCATGCTCTATTTAAGCATGCGTAAGTCGTGCGTGAATGTTACAGCATTGGGCATTGTGCCACAGACATTGTGCCATGACTGCATACAGCAGCCATACTGAAGTGTGAGCATGGAGAATGGCGACATGCACAGGAGAGGAGAGGAAAAGAGGATACTGTACCAATTGGCACGGGGCATCCAGCCCATCCAGACCAGGCTGGCCTGGCTCGCCCTTTTCACCCTTAATGCCCCGGAAACCCTGTGTCATAAAAAGGGAACTGGGAGTGTTACTGGGATAGAGGCTGCAGGCGCCCTTCCGGCCTCTCACAATGAGGGCACGGCACAGGGCAGAGAGGAGTGCCACTGCTGGTAACTGGCAACCACTTTTACCCAAAATTCAATTATATCTCCAATGCTTAATTTGGCCTAACTACATATTGTGTTATATGTGGAAAGCTAGATGCTACCAGGTGATCAAGCACACATTGTTTTGTTTAGGGGCATTTGGGTTGCCAGAATGTCCATGGGGGCACTCCTCTCTGAGGGATCCGTTGTCTTACGTCACCGGGAAGTTTCCAACCCTCAGCTGGGACATACCAATGGGCAAGGTGCATCTAATCCAGGGGCACCCTGTTCTCCTTTCTCCCCCTTAGGCCCTTTTTTGCCCTTCTTTCCCTTCTCCCCCTGTGGACACAATGGTGTGATCAGCTGGAGAAATTTTTGCGCCACAGTACATGAGCATGTTGTTTTGGGCCCTGAACGTAACAGTATATTTCTGTATGTATGTATTTGCTTGATGTGCTCTGCTTGTCTGTAATATAGAAAAACATACATAGACAATGGAAAAAGTACACGGGCAATGATAAGTAAAAGCACATTTGTGGAAAGTTTTTGTGTAATCTAGCAAAAATAAAGCCAGACAGTCACTCCATCCACACAATCAGTCTGCAATGACTGTCCTCACTGCAAGTGAACATTAGGACAGCAAGGGTTATTAAAAGGAAGGCTTTATTCCAGTATGGGGAAAGATAGAATAAGTTAGACAGAGAGAGGGTATCAAAAAGAAGGAACTACTGAGGCTAGGTCTGGAACAGATGAAGGGAGAAGGTATAATAAGAGTCTTATAGGGCACAAAGGAAGAGAAAGAATAGGGAAAACACCCCAAGGTCTCAGTACTTTCACACAATCTACCCTGAAAACAGTAAAAAAAAAACCTGTATCCCTTTGTCAGTGTCTTTGGCAACATTTGAGGGGCGGTGCATCATTTTCTAAAAGCTATACAGTGTGTACATGGACCATAGTCTGCTCTGTATCTCTTTTTAGACTTTTGGCTTAAATGACAAAAAAACATAATGAAGAAAAGATGAATATGGAGATTGATTGACTCATGACTTTAATGCATGTGGAGAGTTTTTGGAATTGGAAAAACTCTTAAGACACACGATGTCAGATGTTTAGATCATTATGTGTAATTGTCTCTAAGGACAGGAAGGGATACAGTTTTCTTGAAAATGAGGGAATGGATATAAACCAGGCAGCATACACACAAGCAACAGTGATCTAAAAAATCTTATACTTTATGTGTACTATGCCATGGAATCTGATTTGAGTGCAAGGAAGGCAGAGTGACTAAGAAAATTTTATCACATTAGAAACTATGATTATGCAAATTAAAGCATAATAATAATTATTATTGTTTTAGTCAGCTTTGAGAAACTTGACTAAAACTTGCTTTAATTAATGTAATAAGGTGTCCATTTAATGACGCCCGTGCATATCAATTAAATTCAATTTCACTAATTTACTTAGATATACATGTGACATGAAACTACAATGATCAAAATGTTAAAAATGAGCAAAACGTGTTGTGGCATTTCCTGCTTTTTGGAGGATTGGCATATTCCATGACATTTTAAAATGTGTAAACTTGTCCAGTTTATCCATGTTATTGAAATCTGAGATACTTCTGCAATTAATAGAAGCATGCATGAGAGAATAAACTACATCAGTACAGCTTCATGTTTCAGCAGCAACTGCCTGCTGTCAATGGACTATCTCTGAAATACTTTAGTATAAAACTTAATCAACAGTGTGAATACTGCTCTGCTCTTTCTTAGCAGGATCGAATGGTTGTGGAGTGATAAAATGAAGTAAAAAGAAAATGCTGAATGATGCCTAAAGTGTCATGTGTGTAATTAACTTGAAATTTGAAGAGGAATGCTAGGTTGTGGCCTTATCAATTTTAATGTTTTTGGGTGGAGTATGACAAATATTTAAAGACACTGCATTGCAAATATCATTTACAATGCATACAATGATAAATCAGAATGTATGCTACATGAAAAAGGACATTTTTGGCCAACATAGGGTCCTCTCCCTAAAATTCACTTTCTTGGTCCATTGACACCAGATCGTCTAATTAAGGGGTTGTCAGAAAGGTTCCCTATGTCATGGTCACCTTTTCTCCTCTTTCCCCCACGTCGCCTTTTTCTCCCCTTAAGCCTGGTAACCCCTGCAAAATACAACTTCAGATAATTACACATGCCTCGAGACCTAACTACTGAGGGCTGCATACTGTCAGTGACAAATAGAGTGCCGCTACAAAACACAAGCAAAGACCCAAAACACTTTAAAAGACTTCTCAACAGCAAGGTGGACTTGCTGTTGTTGGTTTCAACTCACATCCAGCCCAGGTGTTCCAGCTGCACCCTGGGAGAAAACAAACAGGAATTAAAATCCACAAAAAAACTCCTTGCAAATTACATTGTCTTATGAACCCTACTATTTATTACTATTTTGAGGGTAAATTCTGGTGTTTTTCACAACAGTGATCTTTATATAATTATTTTCTAGCAAATTAAATCCATTTACTTACAGGAAGTCCATACGGTCCTCTAGGCCCAGGTTCACCTGCAGGACCTCTCTCACCCTGTGAGATACATTTTACTGCTTATTGCTGGCACTGCTATTAACAAACCTTACATAAAAATCCAACTTTCTTGACATGATAGTCAGATATTTGCCAAATATTGTGGTGAGAAAAACGCAATAGTAAATTGACAAAAGACCCCAAAACAAAACAATAAATGAGTAAATATGAGATCTGTTGCTACAGCACATATTTAATCCATACTGTTCTTTACTGTGGACCTGTGTATATTTACAGATGACAATAACATGTTAATGTTGTAAGCTTGATTACCAGAATTTATGAGTTACTAAAGATTGTGATGGCTTTCTGATGGCTATATTACCCTCATCTTCCCCCACATGCTTGGCATTCTAAAGCACATTTTTGTGAACACACAAGGAACAGTTATAACAGGATTAGATTTAACAGGTTTAATAAAGCTAATAGCTCTAAGTCCAAGTTTTCACAATCTATGCAGAGCTAGTTTAAACATGCTTTAAATTTGTAATAACATCTGAAACATATAATGTTCGTGTAATGAATGCAATATGGGGCATTTTATTTTACGTTAGATAGCTTGTGCTTTCTAACAGCTTACAGAAACATACCAGACCTTTGGAACTAGTGTAACTTAATTCATAACACAAACGGAAATCAAACTCACTCTGTCTCCTTTAGGACCCGCTGGGCCAGAGGCGCCAACTGGGCCATCCATACCCTACAAACAGAAGTACAGAAGTCGTTAATTACTTAAATCTTTAGTACGGTTGATGAGGACAAAGATGCTACCACAGGTCTGCCCAGTCCTCTGGCCAGAAAGTATGCAAAGTTTCAGCAAACTTTACTATATCTATTTAAACCTGAAAACTCTGCAATCACATAGACTTGGATTTTGCATATGTCAATCAGAGCTGAATTCAAGCATGCATATGTCAATCACAAAGGAACAAAATGATTGTGATGAATGGCAATATGTTAATAGATGAGTGGGTGTTAATGCTAGGTTAATTTCACACTCATCAGGAGACAGACAGGGATCTGGAGTGGCCTTTAGGCCTTTTATTGAAATACTATGTTTTATTGAAAGCAATTTCTCTTGAAATACAGCACAGAAATAATACTATTTCTGCAGTCCCCCACCATAATACAATGTCGCTCAAGTCATTTTTGTGGCCTAGTTTATCTTAAAGTTATGAAGAGATGCTGGTTGGGGGATGAAGCTACAATCACGTGAAACTCACCCTGAATCCCGGCTTGCCGTCCAAGCCAGACGCTCCCTGTGCATTTATGGAAGTATGAGTGACATGAAGAGGGGGATTAGTACATGATGAACACAGTGAGACAGACAAAATTTGCCAACTGAGTTGTTAACACAGTTAACACGGGCAGAACACCAGCATATAAAGCAGACAGAGGCGGGCAGCAGACGAGAGAGAGAAGAAAACCAAGGGGACTTGTGATCATTATAGGGATGTTTTGGCCAAAAATGAAATTTACACAATTTTATCCCTTGTAATTCCCTTATCCTGTGTGTGTCGAAAATTTGCTTCTTTACCTTTGCACTAGAACTATCAAATAGATGACAAGTAATATATGCTTCTAACATCAACTGGCATCTTATTAAACCTTTCAAAATCCTTACCCACTTTTCAAATGATGTCAGGTTGTTAAGTGATCTTGCTTATGTTGTTTAAAATTGGACAAATTTATGGCACATCACTAAGAACAGTAGCTGCAGCAACTGGAAAACCTTTCTTTCTGAGCAAATAGTTTCACCCAGCCATGATAATTAGAAGTGATTCACATGATAAAACAGTTTGATTCATATATTTCATTTTATATTACTGACATTCACTTATTAATGAAACTGCTTATGTAGAAATTGTATTAATTTGCCAAACAATTTAAATTGATTTAGGTATGTAGTTTGCATGACTGATGTAATGTAAGTCATTTTAGCTTCATAAGTATTGTAGTTTCAGTGCAAAAAAAAAAGAACCACATTTCAGACTTTTTCAGACTGGCTGATCACGTTTATTTGGAGAAAACTGAAAATTGTGCAGATTTGCTTTTTGGGTGTACAAACGGACGATGTGAACAGGGTAGGAAATGGAGGTTAAAGGAATGTAAGAGTTAGGCTTGAGCATTGAGATCCAAGGTGCACGGCATGATTTAGGCTACTTACAGGGAGTCCCATCGGACCTCGATCACCTTTATGACCCGGCTCCCCTCGCACACCTTTCAAACCATGCAAACCTGGCTCCCCCTAAATTCAGAGGAGTGGCAGAGGTTAGTCTAAAGAAGCAAGATTTTTCTGTGTGCAAGATAAAGGGTCAATTCCTTGGTCAGGGATTATTCCTAGTCCTGGTCTATACATCACTCTGAATGGACATTCTCCATCGAAAGGAAAATATAGTCTTAAGACTAGGCTTAATCACTAACTGGGAAACTGATCTGCTAACCCTTACTGATGCAAAGCTTTTTGCTATTAGGTGTTGTGTTACGAATTACAGTTTTTCTTGATTCTGCAGGGAGGGATGGTTTTTGTTTGAAGATTAAGTTATGGTTTATTAACGGATTAAAGACGTTAGGGGAAACATGGACATTAATATTTTAAACATTTACTTTAGAACTTACCTTTGGTCCAGGAAATCCATGTGGGCCCTGAAAAGCATGTGCAAGATATGCATGAGTTATCTCGCATTTTTTTTAAAAATCTATCCTAAATTCGAATGATCTCATAGAATATTATCATTCAAATTGATATCTGTGACCATGTAGTCAACTAATCTCACCATTGGACCAGGGGGGCCATGTGGCCCAGGTGCTCCAGGGGGACCTATAATCTGTCATTTTGAAGAAAAAAAAAAGAACTCAAATACTTTTGATAAAGAATTAGCCACAATGATAAAACCACTGACAGGTGAGGTCAATATATTTGATTATCTCATTTCAGTGGCACCGGTCAAAGGCTTGGATAGATAAAGCAGCAAGTGAACAGTCAACTGCTCCTACAGGACGGCAGGGTCACTAATGCATGTGAGGAGCAGGGTTAGGCCTGTCTCGTCCAGTTTCACAGGACAAATTTCTAAGAAAGTTAATGCTGGTGTTGATAGAACGGTCATGGAACAAACAGTTCCAAGTGCCCATGCTAATCATTGAAGCACTTACAGTGGGCATGGGAGCATCAGAACTGGACAGAACTGAATCAGAACTGGACAGTGGTGGAATAAGTTGGCCTGGTCTGATGACTCACATTTTCTGTTAATCATGTACATAGTGTATGAGAATTGGCACCTGAATGCACTATGGGTGGCAGGCTAGAGCGATGCTCTGGACAATATTCATGGCTACAGTATTCCGTAATGGAAGTGGCATCTTTCAACAGAATAATATGCCCTGCCTCAAAAATTGTTCAGAAATGATTTGAGAAAATTGGTTTGCAAGTTCAAGGTGTTGATTTGGTCTTCACAACATACAGGACGTAAGGGATCTGCTGCCTTAGTGCCAGATAACACAACACTCCTTTAGAGGTCTTGAGAAATCGACAGTAGGGCTGTAACAATGCCCTGAAATATTAAAAGTGACAATATGCATCATGGTATTATGATATAAATGCATTGTTTACAGGGTTAAATCAGTCAATAAACAACCCAGTCAATTACATTTACACACTGCCTTCCAGCTCTAGTTTCATTAGTAAATTGTACCAGAACTGAATTCATTCATCATTTTTCGATGAATTGGCTGATTGGTGTATTTTTCACAGATAAATAATCATTTTGTTTGAACTCTGGTATTTGCTGTACTTACAGAAGGTCCTTGAGGTCCAGGCAGGCCAGCATCACCTTTGTCTCCCCTCTGGCCATTAACACCCTATATACATAATCACAAAATGACTGACCTTCACATGATAACCAATTAGATCTTTTAACCTTTTTCAGCATGTGGTACTACTGAAACTAATTTAAATTGATAAATAGACAGGATACATTCACCAGACTTTTCCTTACTGGTAGTCCAGGCAATCCTACTGCTCCTTTATCTCCAGCTGTTCCAGGCATGCCCATATCTCCCTTTGAACCTTTGTAACCCTGGGGGCAGTGTGCAGTTATTAGCATTATGATTTGTCCTGGTATAATTTATACTAAAACCATTTTCCTTTTCTTACCCTCTCTCCATCAAGGCCTGGGAGACCTGGAGGACCTGG
>JBBPDE010000011.1:12670845-12688678 GCA_037974605.1 Nannopetersius ansorgii | reverse complement strand
GATACTGTCTTCTCTGTGTCTCTGATAGAAGGACGGAGTGATACTGTCTTCTCTGTGTCTCTGACAGAAGGACGGAGTGATGCAGCTGGAAGTGTCCGGGGACGGAGAAGATACACAGTCTTTTTGTTTTGTCTAACCTAACGACAGCGATGTCACACACACGCATACACACACACACACACACACACACGCGCACACGCACGCACACACACACACACACACACACACACTGCTTACTGCTAGATAAGCTGGAAAGCACACGCTTAAGATTCAGAACAGCTCCTCTCTAAGACTTGTTCTCTTGCTGCAAGAAAAATAAATTCATTCTTTGATACTTTTATTGCGTCTCGTGGTGAGCTTCCTTTTATTAGAGTTTATCAAAGTCATTTTTGGGAATTTCTTTGACAAAATGTAACTATAAAAAACAATGTTTTCTGTCAAAGAACCGATTTGTTCACAGCACCACTCTATTAAGAGCAGTGTTGACCAATTGAGTTTAGTCTGGCAGCTCGCTGCAGAGCACATTAACTGCACAAGAAACAGTGTTTTACTTTGGCAGCAGTTTAGTTAATGTCATGTTTTCTCTTTTCATTTTAACGTCTGGCGAACCTTCGACTCAACACAGGAGAAGTGGGTCACCAGAATATTAGGGGATCGGGCTCTGGACTGAGAGAGCGCTGGTCTGAGTCTGGTGTGAGTGTGACTCTTCCTGGTGGATACCTCAGGACTCGCACGGCGGAGAGGAGAGCCGGCGGGAAAGAGGGGTTTTGTGTAACGAGTGGCACGTTCCCTTTCCTTCCTTCCTTTCCCTCTCTGTCTCTCTCGCTCTCTCTCTCTCGCTCTCTCTGTCTCTCTCGCTCTCTCTGTCTCTCTCGCGCTCTCTCTCTCTCTCTCTGTCTCTCTCTCGCATGCTCTCTCTGTCTCTCTCTCTCGTTCGTGACTTTTCCCAAGCGTGCGGATCATCTCTCTCTGTATCTCTCTCTCTCTCTCTTTTACTCTCTCTCTCTCTCTTTTACTCTCTCTCTCACTCTCCCTTACTCTTTCTCTCTGTCTCTCTCTCGTTCCTGACTTTTCCATATTTAAACCGTGGTTTATATTTACATTTTCTTTAAGGGTAATGTATTAAACTGAGTTCAAAATGAAATTAAAATGATCTGGGAGAACATTTGGAGGCATATTTATGGTTTACACTATAAAAATAGGCATTTTAAGGCATTTCTTTGTCCAAAACACAACAACGCGTTTTTTCACTATATGCAGGTGCTCTTGTAACGTAACCGCCGCAAATAACGGTGGATTACTGTACACCTACATTGAAACAGGGATGTCACTAGGACTGAAAGACAAGGGGGGCTTAGCCTTAGCCCCCAGGGCTGTAGGAACGAATTAGTGTGCATAGAGGGCTGAAAACTTTTCACCAAACCTTTCCTTTCACTTAAGGAAACAAGAAAAGTTATGCAGTGACCAGTTATGGACACTCATAGTGTTGTTCTGTTAAACTGAGTACAAACGGCGCTACCAGAGAAAAATGACTGTGCTCTAGTTGCTGTATGACCATTTGTCATACATGAACACACCACAGCACACACTTCTCTGTATTTAACTCATCCACCAAGTGAAGCAGTACGCAGCCAGGAACACAGCAGCCAGGGAGCAGCATATGGGGATGGCACATTGCTCAAGGGAACCTCAGAGGTGCCACTGGGATTCAAACTTTCTAATCACAGGGCAAAATCCCTAACCACTGGGGCACCAGCTACTGAGCTTCAAATGATCTAAAGTGTTTAGTGCGAAGAAATTACATATAGCTCTGACTCAAAATAAATTTAAGCTCAAATTACAATATAAATTTTGGTATAGCTGTAATAGCAACAACATATTTCTGTAATTTTTTATTGCTTCCTGTTTCTGTGTTTGGGTGATTAGTTTCAGTCTCCTGTTGCTTTGTGTTCTGATCATAACTTTAATAACTGAATAATAATGTTATTACTTAAACTCGGATTTACAGAGCTACATATGTTTTTCTCAGAATCTTAAGTTGGACATATGTTAGAAGGTAAATGAATGGATATTTGCAGTTCAACTCAAGAGTTGTATTTCCACACTTTTTCCCACACATTTTCATCTGAAATGGCAGAACAAGCATTTTTGCAAACAAAGGAAAAATCAAGCCACTGTAACTCCAAAACTATTTGAGCTACACCAGAGAAATGCATTTTTCATATTTTTCATGGCCCAAACAAAAAAGTTGCCACAAAAACAATGGCTGAGAGCGGATATATTTGTTCAGTTGAGCCTGATTAACCCACAAGTCTTTTGCACAGATGACAAGAAACTCAGCTTCCACTGGGATGACTGAGGAATGAAAGTGCAAAGGAAAAAACGAAATGTACATAATCCAAAGAATACACCTCATCTGTGAAACTTGGTCCCATAGGAGCGTATTCCTGCCAGTGGACCTGACTCACTTGTCTTTATTTTAATGATGTAACTGCTGACGGCAACTGCAGCATGAATTGTGAAGTGTACAGAAGCACCTTAACTGCTCCATGGGTGGTGCCACTGTGGACAATGATCCAGAACAAACTGCTAAAGCACACGGGGCGTTTTTCCAAACAAAAAAGCAGAAGGTTTGTCGCAAGTAATTTCAGTTTCCTGACCCGAACCACTATGCACACTTCACACAAATAGAAGACAAGATTGGGAACAGAAAGATCAGCATCTGCAGTCATGAATAAATGACCAACCTAAAAAGGATTTGCAGACTTGCAACCAAGTTCTGACACATGTCGATTCATCCAATTATTTATTTATTTAATTAAAAGAATGATTCATATATGGTTCACCCAGTCCTGTGTATTAATAATAGTATATGTGTAAAAAATGAAAGGTTCTCCAGAGAACTAAAAATGATTGCTCATTGGCATTGCTCTAGAGAAGCTTTTATGTCAACTTTTTTTTAAGAGTGTGTGTCTAAAACATCCATATCGTAGCATTCCAAACTCAAAAACACAAAAAGTCTTTTGTGTCTGAAAGTCGTTTTTTGTTTTTTGAATTGCTTATTGACACATTTTCTGTTCATCCAAAGAGTTCTGAGCTCTCCTACTTGGAAAAAGTCTATAAGATTCTCCACATGTGGTGTTTAGCATTATACAAAGAATCTGACCCAGAATCTTTCATTCCCAAGAACACATGAGCATCAGATTAGCAAAATAGCATTAGCATCCAAAAGCAGTCAGTCTCTGAATAACAGGGTTATATAAAATACAGGGATTTTTTACAAGACCAGCAGGTTACAAGCATAGAAAAAAGTGCTGCAGCCAAACAAACCAAAACAGCAACAAGCATTATCTCATGCCTGTTTGAGCATTCCTTGCATTCACACATTAAGGCGGGCAAGCAGAGTATCCTATGTGTGTAATAGAGCACTACTGTATTAAAGACAAAAGCACATTACACAATATTTGGTGCACGTCTGGCTCGTAAATAGGAGGTGAAAGCTAATTCAGTATTATCAGGGAAATATCTAGGACAACGCCTGCCTTTTCTGAGGCCTAGCTGTTCAGTTATCCAGGCTGCATAAATGATTAACTTTGAAACAAAGTTGTAGACCTGCATTTAAATAATACCCGGAGAGCTAATATCAATTAATATTAACACGCTTAAATCTATAAATTCAGTGGACATAGATGACAAAAGAAATATGTTCAATACAAAGACATACTGTCAATACAACTGCAATGGAATTGAGTCCCGACACTACTGTTGTGTTGCTGGATAATGAGAATTGATCTATTCATGCTAGACCAACAAATACCTTCTTTCACAGCAACTGTTGCAAAGTTGGACAAGCTTTACAGAATGCTGGTAAACATGAGTTTTCAATTAAAAATGTTACATTACTGTATCCTTGTAATTAATCGAAACCAGATTAGATTAGAAATCTGAATGAAGCTGAATGACCATGCTAATGTTTTTATTTTAAGCTGACATTAATTACAATTATCAGTTTAATCTTTTTACATATTTTAATAAAAAAGTGAGTCGTATGTCTTTTTCATGCTGAATGACAATTATGTTGTGTAAAACCTGTCCAACTGCACATTTACTACAAAGGAATGAATTTGTAGGCAGAACATGGATAGACCACCTGGTACAGTTACGTTACCAGTGTTCTGTTGACCTTAATGGAAGCAAATTAGGTTCATTTTTGATTAAGGAGGAGTTAATTAATCACAAGTGATTTGACTGTGTCCAGTTGGGAAGTTTTAGGGATGAAGACACGGCAACATTTACCTTTATTCCGGGAAGTCCAGGCAGCCCTGGAAGTCCTGGCTCTCCCTACAGGAAAAGTGCAACAAATTACAGCCAAACCAAGCCAAGCCTCCACTCCTGGCCTTGAGCCTGGAAAACCAGCTCAACCACTAAAGGTTTCCTCACTGTCCACAACATCACTAGATCAGTCTTCAGTCTTCGACCAACACGACAATCATCAATACTCTGTTATGAAAGCTAAGCAGCACTAGGCGTCTACTGATGTTTCAGCTGGGTTCTATCCATGGAAAGTTACGCTCATTTTGTGGAAGAGCAATTGGTCAATGTGTCAACCAGCGTGTTCATACTGAAGTATGTTTAGCATGCATGTCAAGATATGACAAAGAAAGGCTTAATAAGTGAAGTGAAGGTTAGATCATGTTTCTGAGCACATTCTTGTCTCTGAAGTCACTATAAAGGTTTAGAATGCAGATAAATGATTATTGCACCAGGAAATTAAATCAAGAGAAAGTGAGACAGAAAGGCGAATCCTCAAAAGCATTAACATTTCATGTTGAGGAAAAACTTTTATTGTTAGTTAGACATTCATGCTCTATTAAAATTAATACACATATGGAATGTGAGTAGGAAAATTTTTCAAAATGACCATTTTAAATAGATATCTGACCACAGTTGCACATTTCCACTGAATTTCCTTAAAGGATTGAAAGTATGATGAACTGTTCTCCAAAGAAAGAACTACTCTGCCGAGCCTCATTGAATTTCAGTGAAGATTAATTGGAACAAGTCATAAAGTACAACGTGAACCAGCATAAAATAAATAGACACGGTGGCTGTAATGTTAAATTTTATCTTTAGTTTGAATGGGGTAAAGTGTTACTACATGGAAAAAAACTCCACTTTCACCCTGAAATTACTAGCTGATGTGATCTTTATATCAGAATGTTGCTTTGGGTGAAGAAATACCTGTGCTAAAACAGCATGCAACAGCTCTCCCCAAGCTCAAAAAGTTAAAGTGCCCATATACCACATTTTTCTAATATTGCAATTTTTTTCTATACTAAAAATATTTACATGGCCCTTTTCCAATCACACTTTATCTGTTAGATCTAAGCTGGCTGTTTATGTTCCTGTGACTTTAAGACTCATATATGAAAGTGATCTCTGTACTGATTGGCTGACCTGTATTGTGCCTCAAATCCAGTCCAGGCTGAAACACTAAAAGGCCAAAAACAGGCATGGATTTTTTGTGTGACATGTATGTGGTTTTGGTCCTATATATGGACAGTTTTGACTGGAAAGTGAGAAGAATGTTTTGAAACTTTACAGACTATATGAAACTCTTGAATTTAAAACGTATTGAATAAACTTATCTGTTAAAAAAAGGACATATATTGGATTCACACTTCAGACTGTTGCTTTACCTTTTGCCCACTTCGCCCTGGCTCACCCGGCTCGCCCTGTTTTAACATTAAAACCATAAGACAACAAAAAAAGACAAAACACAAAATCATGGGATACCATAATAACAACAATAATAATAATAAGTAAAAGGAAAATGTGACTGATAATAAGAATGCAAATAACAATAATAATATTAATAATTTAAAAAATCAATAACAATGTACAATATATTATTATTATTATTATTATTATTATTATTATTATTATTATTATTATTGTTGTTGTTGTTGTTGTTATAATTATAAAGGCAGTGATAAATCAATAAATTAGCTCAGGAAGTTTTAACCTTAATCCCAGCAGCAGAAGATCCTGCATCACCCTATGGGATCAAATGAAAAGAATATTTTTAATTCACATTTAGAGAGCAAAAATGGTTATGAAAGATCTTAGTGTATCAGTCCTCTGTAGGTTCCTCTCAGTCCCTCTTTCCTTTAATAAGATTTATGTGTAACTGAGTATGAGAGGAGGAATACACTCTTAAAAGTGAGCTACAAAATCCCTGCCCTGATCAGGAGGAATAGGGTCAGTAGAAAAAGGCCTTATTTTAAAGTAATAAATCTACTTTTGGCAAGGATCTCTACAGGAAAACAGCTAGATTTATGGCATAAACACATCTGGATTTGTGGCCACTCAAACTTAAAGTTATTCAAAGCAGCATATTGTATAAAACTGTAAGTATCTGGTACACTGAAGCACTGCCACACTGCAAAGCATCTGTGTCCAGTTAAGTGTATGCATTTCATAATCATGCAGATCACTGACATACAGAGCTATGTGTGTTTTGATTGTTGATTTCAATCAACATGAGTGAGCTGGCATGGCTGAAGCACAGGTGCGAAAGGAAATCTGTCAGTCCTCTGTTCACAGTTATCCAGTCCAAATAAGATATTATTTGAGAAAGCACTGAAGACATCAAAGCATGATGAAACATTATTCATAATTAAGAGGCTTATTCTAATTCTCAAAGAGATCACATTATTTAACACACAAAACGTTCACAAAAGGAAAATAAATATTGTCTTATACTGTCCTACAGTGGGAGGCGTAGGCTATTACATGGAGATAAGTGAGGGTAAGGCTCAAGAATGCACAGGTGGTCAAGAGGACAGATGGGAGAACTGTCCAAATAAATAATAAAAATATGTTTTCCTTTGTTTCATTTCAGAGATAATAGGTTTTGTTATAGCAATGGTAAAATACCAAAATATGTTAACTGAAGAGTCATGATAGTCCTGATTAACCAAATAAACAGAATGACTAATTCTGTTTTTTGACCCTAAACAAAGAAGACACGTTTAGGTACAGTGGGTATTGAAAATAAACACCCCAGCTGCAAATGTGTTGCTTTGAAGCCTGAAATGACAAATGTCCAGATGTGTTTACTCAATGCAACTTATACCATCCAAGTAAAAGACATGATAGCAGTGGTTTAGGAGGAAAAATAACATCAGATCACCCTTCTCCTAAAAAAACCCCAACAAATTTTAACTGTGAAAGTGCAACTAATCACCTTCTCTGTTAAACACCAAGCTAACTGGTGTTCACCTGTGAGCAGATGTAATCATTTTTTATTAGTTCAGCATAAAAATTACTAGGGCATTCCAGTGACTGTTAGTGTAACTGAGAGTAAACAATCAACTACAGGTGGCAAGGCACTGTTAAAAGATCTCAAGTATAAAGTGGTGGATATGGATATGTCAGGAGATGGATAAAAAGGCTCTGGCAAACCCAAGAATCACAGTAAAGTCTTTCATTAAGAAGGGCTAAATGTTTGGTAGTACTGGTACCCTTTCAAGTGGTCACTGTATTCATGTGATAACAATAGGACAAGTGCTCTGCCAATTTGGCTTGTGTGAGAGGGTTGCAAGAAGAAAAGCCACTCTTCAAGAAATGTCATATTAACCAAGTGGTACATGTGCCAGAAAGCCAGCACAGCTCACCATCCAAACACCATGTCTACAGTAAAGCATGGAGGTTTTAGCATATTGTTTCTCTGCAGCAGGGACTGGGGACTTCACACAGTAGAAGAAAAAGTGAAAATCTGCTACCATTTTGCCAGAAAGTTGACAATGGCCCAAAGCACACAACAAACTCTATCTCAGTGATTTTTCAATTTGTTTTTGCAAAGCCAGATATTTCAGGTTGATGTTGCACACAGTAAATGCAGCTTAAATATTTGTGTATGTGTATGTATGTGTGTCTGTATTTCAGACCGCAAAGCAATAAAATCTGAATATCTGGAATATTTTGAACTGTAAATTTGCAAAGAACCATTAGTGGTTACATCTTTCTTATGTCAAGCATGAATAATTAATAACCCCTTAAATGACCAGGATATTTAGAATAGCTTCTCAGAAACAACTTAATAATTAGCCAATCTGCATTATATTCCATGTTATTACTAAATAATAAGCCTTAGGGTGCAATAAGCCTAGGATTTTAGGGGTTAAATAAAATGAGCATCTTAACACTAGGTAAGGAATGTGAAGATTTGAAAGCCTCTGTGCTTGCCCTGTCTTAAACAGACTGTTAGCATCCTCCAGTGAAATCTGATTAACGAGGCAGGAAGCAAGTGAATTTATTTGACAGTTGCTGTTGTCTGATTCCATTAGCTCTCGGTTTGTTTTGATTTGGTCTTGCTGTTCTGCCTAACAGATCATTTTAGGACATATTTAGGGTTCATGTCCAGCTAACTGATGCAATGTTGGATATTAGAATACAGTGTTATATTTCTCTTGCTGCCCATGTACTGTAGGCATATGGCAGCAAAGGAAAGGAGTTAAATCAGATTCACGATTTAATGCATCTTTAACGAGGCCAACTTTTCCCAGATGCATTGTTGTTTGAAACATACTGTATGCTCACTTGTGGTAGTTATTGTTTCTCAATGTTAAACCAGTCATTACGATAAGGCATAATTTTTGAGGAACTGGGCACTGGTGGTTTTTAAAACACTTTCTCTTCTCTTTTATTCTGTCTCTCCTTATGGAGATGAATTAGTCTTTTGCTTCTGGAACCCCCCACTGTCATTAATAATGCAGGATGAATTTTTCGTGTGTAAATATTTGCAGCTGCTCAGGCGGCTCATCTTTAGCTTGAATGGTCCTGCTCCAATAGTGTGAAACTACTTTGTTTCAAATACGTTATAGATTTTGTGACAAATGGGGGAACATTTTCATAGCATCTCTGATGAATTTGACAGATTATCAGAGATACAACAAACACCAGGCCAACTCAGCTCTACAATACCAACACCTAAAAGAGGCCCTCTGATGTTATTTTATCTGACAACTACAATGGAGAATTTTATCACATTTTGTTAGTTTCTATTGTGTTTACTGTAATAGCATCATCGATTTAATAACAGACTGGCCTCAAGTGCAATCATTTTCTAGCTTACCAAAGTATAATTCACTTGTTATGCTTGTTATGCACATTTTTGTTTGCAGCTCTTAACAAGCATGGATCCAAAGGAAAGGAGATAAAATAGTTTACAATCAAAAGCCAAATTGCAACCAGATTTGTTTACCTTATGAGGAACGCATAAAGTTGATCAAATCAAGTAATAAATAACAAAAATATTTACCCTTATGAATGCTTCTTATGTATTTGCTAATGTCAGTGTATTTGAACTCCAGTAAAAGGTCTTAAAGCAGAGAGAATGCTCGTTCGCTTTAAATGCACCCCCCTTGTACATGCTTAAGGTGCAGTATATGTTAATATGCTGTAACCTGTTGCTGCCTAGAGACACGACAGGCTCCTGGTCTATAAACACACATGTTTGCCTCTGCACCAGTCCAATCTTAAACACCCCAGAGGGGAGCGACTGGCATTTTTAGTGGGCTGTATTATTTCTTTAGTGGAAGAACAGACATAAAACGTGTGACCAATAAGGATAATTGAGAGAGGGTTTAGGGCTGCATGGGGATGCGATGTGCAAAGGGGAGTGGAGCGGAGGGCAGCAGATGATTAGCTCTGGTGGGAAACTGTACAGAGAGAGAGAGAGCGGTAAAGCTGGGCCCTCTGCCTGCTGCTGAATATGCGGTTCCACTTCACATGCGCTCTGCGTTCAGAAGTTGCTGAGGAATGCCTGCCCTGGCTTTTATGGGAGTCATTTATGGGAGCACACAAGGCATACTTAATTGCCACATTTTTTAGTTAGCCGTAAACTGCATTAACAGTAACAGCTGGATATCCCTAAGCAGCCCATCCTGTTCACCCTACCATACCTTGTCATACACATTTCAGATGGGCAACCTTTTATATGGATAACCTAATATACAGAGGTAGATGCGCATTTGATGCTAAAATGGATAAAGTAAACATGAAAACATAAAGTAAAACATTTTGTCTCATTTCTATTGGATGTCATTTCTTCATGGACGTAGCTTTTGTTACATTTGAATAGCAAGCAAGTGCCATGCCCTAAGACAATGCTTTTTTCCCCTACTTTATAGAGTAGTTTAAACTTTAAACATCATACTTCAAAGTACATTCTGTAGTGCACCTGTTGATTTTTGGCTAAGATTTACATGATTAACTATTCATCACATCTGGACTTAATTGAATTGTCTCTCTCCTGATTATGGAATGGAAACTTTACCTATGGAAGAAGCCTTCAAAGTTCCAGCCAAAAAAAAAGTTCAAAAACAGTTTTTCAAGCAAAAATGCAATGGTATGGTGTGAAAGGAATGTTTTTCAAAAATTAACATTTTAAAACTAGATGGCTTTGCTTGGTTTTGATTGAGAACAATAAGGCTTGGTTGCAGGGGCAGGCAACAGCTCTGAAGTAGCTGTCAGCAAGTGTTGATTGTTGAAATTGCATGTCTTTATGTTGTTGCAAGATTAGCCAAGTTACTGACAGGTTGAAAATCAGAAAATGCATTTACCAAATACATTTACTTAAGCTTTAGCTTCAGTTCAGACATGAAAAACAGCCTCAAAAGCACTGGCCAAAGGTGGACACCGAAGGTCAGTTACGGCTCATTATGAGTTCACAAAGGGAAAATAAAATGATACTGCTGCTTTATTACAATTTATTGGTTTTGGATGGTCAGCACTAGAGCTTAAATATATCTAAAACCCAGTGAGACATGTCTTTTATACATTATTGCTCAAATGCACTACATTTTCAAAAGCAGACAGACACTTTAGGGTACACCCACTGCTGACACAGGTATTGTTCAGCTGCACACACACACACACAGCTTGTATAATCTCTATAAAAAAGCACTGCTCATAGATTGCAACCCTCTGGAGCAGTCGCACAGGAGCCTAAGGTTACCATGCCCAAGTGTCAGCTACAGGGGTATAAAGCACCCCAGCACTGAGCTATGGAGCAATTAAACTGTGCTCTCTGGAGTGATGGAACACCATCCATTAGTGCGCTTACTAATTCTTGCGTGTCTGAATGCAATCAAATCCATAGTAATGTTCCAATAATTATAAAGTCTTCCGAGAAGAGTAGACCGTGCAGCAAAAAAAGTTAATGCTTTGAAAAGAAGTGCTGAATGTACATTCTGGATATATGGTGTGTTTAGAGTATATGTTGGGCTTGTGCAATTTTAATGTTTTTGATGTGCTTTTGTTCTCCCAACTGTATTTTATAATACAGTTTATAACCCAACATACTTTTAATTTGGCATCCTATAGATCAAGCTAGACCTAGCGATAAAGGGCAAGTATGAGGACAGAGCATTGGACTATTAATCCCCACTTGCCTGCTACCTACCACTGACACAACCAAGTCACAAACATGTCGTGGAAAAAGACATTTGCAGCCACGAATATTATGTTACCATTATCAGTAAATATCATGACAGATTTCTCTGGTTAGTCATGAGCACATTTGTCAGGGTCCAGCAAAATGATGCCAGCCAATTTTTATGTTGCATTTTAATACATATATTCCCTCAGCTATAGCAGCTTTCACTCTTCTTGAAAGGCTCCACTCTTCTCCACAAGATATTGTGTGTTTCTGTGGGAATTTGTGCCCATTCCTTCTGTAGAGCATTTATGAGATCAGGCACTGCTGCTGGTCTGAGTCCAGTTCATCCCAAAGGTGCTGGATGGGGTTGTGTGGGCCAGTCAAGTTCTTCCACACCGAACTTATCCAGCCACATCTTTATGGAGCTTGCTGGAGTATAGAAAAGGTTCTTCCCTAAACTGTGTTCACAAACGTCTTGGTATGCTCAAACATTAAGATTAAGCTCTTCACTGGACGTCCCAATACTTCAAATAGTCTAATTTGTACAGTTGGACACAAACTAATGCTTAAGTCTCAATTAAAGACATATTTTCTTTTATTGTCCTCCTGAGTCAGGCAGGCGCCAGGTGAAACAACCAGCTCACTGGAGACTCTCATTTGCCTGGCCATTTAGAATTGATTAGGTAAGGTGAGTACTTTGCCATAAAAGCTCAGCTATGGCAGTGGTGAGTTCTGTTACTGTCAAGATTATGGCTACAGTTAATCTGTCCCACTTTGGTGCCAGCTTGACTCTAATGATTGCTGTAAGCAGAACATGAGAGAGTGGAGCTGTTGAAGTTCTCAGTGGTTCACAGGCGTGCATGGCACAGCCAACGGCTGCTGCCAGATGACTGGATTAGGCTTTGACCTCAATGTTGTGAGGCCCTGCCTGGAGACTCCGCCATTGGCCAAGCCTCCACCCCTCAAACCTTCTTGCAATCCAATTAAAGAGTTTACTTCTGCACTATTTAGACCAAAACAAAGTTTTTCCACCTCAGAGATGGCAGTGTTTTTGAAGAGCTGGCACTGTTTTCTAAGTCACAGCTAATTTCACACCCAGTTAAATATTTACACACACTGCCCTGAAAAGCAATTGCTGTATGTACCAAAAACATGCCATCTCCACCAGGATGAGATGGTTTCATGTTGTTCAGCAATAAAGAAACATTTCAAGTTTTATAAGCATAATAGGAAGAAAGACTTTCTCTAAATTATCATATACATATACATATACAGTGCTTGACATTTCCGATTAGAAATCGATTAAGTTATGTATGGAAATTTAATGTTATTAATTGTTCCAATTGTGAAGACATTTTTCTGTTACACCCACTTCTAGTCATGACAGAAATCAAATCTTAAAAACACAGGCTCAGATAATGTTTTACATTACGTCAACATAATGTTGAAATGACATTTAAAGACAGCTAGGAACTTTTCATAAAACAACTTTTCTTTTTTTCACAGTCTGTCCCTTATCAGACTTCTCTTAAATATCTAAAGATCTGTCATAACTCTGGGTCCCTGCTTTGCCCTTCTGTAACACTGTTACCTTTGCGAACCAGACTTTCTTTATCTTGGGTCTATAAGCCCAAGCCTTGGCCTCTCCATGTTTCATGACTCATGTGCTAAGATGCCCTGCATGCACTGTATGGAACTTCACAATGAGCAACTTAGAAAACTTAATGGAAAAATCCAGACTCTGATGCCAAATCAGAGCACTGAGAGCTATTTAACTATACAGAGTGGACCTGGATTGAATGCATCACTGCACTTCGTCAGTGGTGAATCACACTTAAAGTGACTATACAAATCAATGTGAGCTGCTTAGTGTACATGATGGCAACCCTACATCTGAGAACAAGGTCATTAAGTCACACCACAGTCAAGGACAGCAGTGTTCTTGAAGACTTTCTGTCTCCTGCTTTAGACATGTACACATAGTAAATGGTGCATGTCCTTCTTGTCTCGTCTTTCTATAAACTCCATGAAATTTAAATGATACAAGAAGTACATCTGATTTGAATCATCTTATTTTAAATATTCAGAAAAAATATGAGCATAGACTCAACAGTATATTGTGGAATAGGCATTCCACATTTTTACTAAATGGGCAATACAGTTCATAAATGCATGGCTATACAATGTGAAGATTTTCAGTCTGGAACTGTATAGCTCCCTCTTTCCAGATATAAGAGTACGGTAGGTGCTTTTGTATGTCTGGTGAGAAAAGCTGCAAGGCATTTTATTTCCCATGACACAAACCTGTTTTTCATATTTTTCCCCTTTGGTTAAATTACTTTATTACAGCTAGGTAGACGAGATCAAAGTGTTTCTGAAGCAACAAAATTTTTTACCATGCCCCATTTTCTTTTTGGGCCATTTTCCATGCATTTTCCTGCATCTGTTTCCTACAACGCTTCTCTCACAGGCACTAAGAATGCCCATAAAGTTAAACGTATCAGAATGTCTGTATCATAAATCAGCAGAAACACACTGATGACACTGTTACAAAGTCAGTATATCTACACCTTTCTTAATGCTTCTCATGTTCTGCTAACACTCTGTCTAAAATCACATTATATTATGGAAATGAATGTTTTATACTTACTCATTTGGATCTTATCAGGTCAAATGACAAAGAGCACACAGGCAAAAAAGAGCAATCAAATATAATTAATTACTCACTAAATTACTTATTTGTGCTATTTGACCTTGGGAACTACCTAAATTGTCCATCATAGAGGCATTATCTACATAACCCTGCTGATTTGTGTACTGCCAACTGTGTAGTGCCCATTTGCACCACAAGTGGTGTCTGCAATGATTTGTAGTGAGGACATTCTTGTCCTCAGCTCTGGACAGGCCTGAATGAGCTAATTAGCTAGCCAAGGAAGGTTTCAAAGCAACTGTCTTTGAGAGTTTCTCAAAGCAATAACCACACATCCCCCATGCATTGTAGATGGGGAGACAGGCAAAGTGTTACAGCCAGAGTAGCAGGTAGGCAAGCTCCACATAAAGAAACCATCATGCTAGCCTGTCTAGTTTAATAATTTTTATTTTTATGACATACACAATTTACACTGGACAAGCGTTAGCCATGTCTATAGTTATGGTGCCACAACACAAGTAATTTGTGTGAGCTGTGCTGTTTAGGTCTGACCTTTCATGCAGGAAGTGAAGAGAGACAGACGGCACTGGATACAATTTGATGTTTGTCATGTGAAGAGCCCTTAAATGCTTCCTTTGACTTATTCCAGAATGAGAACTGTATTATGCTGCCCATTGTACTTTACATAAAAGTCACAAATATTTCACGTCAAGTGTCTAAAAATAATTTGTGTTACCAAGTAAATGCATAAATTTTATATAAGGTTTTATACAGAACTTGTGACCTGAGTAAAACAATTATGTTATATTATTGCCAAATAGTCATTTATAGTTCCAGATCCAACTTGAAAACAGCACTGTTCAATTGTTTTTAGGTAGAAATGATAGGAGCATCATAAAGGTAGTCCTGAAACATTGAGGCAATATCTTGGTTCAGCAGTCTCTTTGATATACAAATGCTCTGGTGTTTCTTGACCTTGTCATTGTAGTTTCTTTCGTACATGAAATTCATCAGTTACATATAGTAGATAAGCCCTTATGTAGACTTACCTTCTCACCGACTTCACCCCTCTGGCCGTCTTCTCCCATGTCACCCTATAAGAAAGGGCACAGTTCACATGACTAAACAATGGTTTAGTCAACATTTTAATAATATTCAAGCCTAACTACAACTGGGCTTACAAGTTTGGTTTGAGAGCACTGACACTGTTTTACAGCATTTATGGCAACATTCATACTGTACATCAGATGCCAGATGAAAAGCACAATTTAAATCAGAGACATAGCAACTTTTGTCAATTGTTAGTTGCAGTGCCAAACTACTGGCTGCAGCCTACGATGTACTCTTGTTCTATAAGTCTGCACCCCAGACATTCAGTCAATAGGCAGAGAGCAATTATTTTGTGAGAGCTTTATTATTTCCACAGTGCTGTTGCTAATTGAGTTTCTGCATTTGTTAATGTTTACCGATATAGAATACATAGGGAAGAAATATGTTCTCTTTCAAGAAGAGATGATTAAGTGTTGTGTAAGGCTCATTACAACACAGAACATGGATTGTTGCATGAGAAATCTTCCATAGAGGATAAAAGTCTGCCACCCATCTGTTCCAGTCTACACTTTAGTTTTGAAGCAGAGTGTGTGAAGCAAAGATGCAATCTTTCATGCATCTGCACTTAGATCTGCACCTTTCCTGCTGCTATGACCAACTGTGCCAACACATTAGTCGAGATGACTCAGAGTTCCTTCCTACCTCTTCAGCTCCACTGTACATTTTCTCTTTTCAACCAGGGACAGACAAATTGAACCATTAGTCTTTAAGAAGGGTTAGTGTTCCTCTCGAGTGTTCCTGCCTAGATCCCCTCTGAGTGAAAAGTGTGAAAGGGTCCCTTTTACTTGACTTGGAATTACCACTTTTTCAGGTGCACCTTTTGTCAAGTTATTTCAAGTACAACAATCTTTGCAGGTTTACAGTTACAGACTGTAGATTTTAAACTATGCATTACCCTCTCTCCACCCTGTCCATCAATGATTTCCAACGCTGTTTAAATTTGATACTTTATTAGACAAGCTCATCTGGATGGTACAGCTTGTATCTGTGTAAGGGTTTGCAGTGGTCAAGAAACATCACTCATGCACTTGTTGCCTATCTGTTGGAACTTTATTCATTATTCAGATGAATTAGCCTTGATCCATATTCTGATTTCATGTTACATAAGAAGAGGTACACTGCTTGACATTATTACTCTTAATAAACAGTTTGACATCTAGCCAACAATACGAATGGAAAAACATGGCTTTACCTTTTCACCTCGATCTCCTCTTTCACCCTGTTGGAAAAAGAAATCCACAGATGTTAAATGTTCAAAGGTCAGAGAGTGCTGGAGTAAGCGAAAAAAGGTAAGATCATATCTGGGACTAAGTTTGCCTAAGAAATGAAGCTTGTGTTACAGCTACTTCAGATGACCTCAGAACTAAGGAACAACCAATTCTCCAGAGCCTCGGTTTAAAATGGAACATAACACACTAAGAGAAAGGCAGACACCACTGTTTGAAATGAGACACAAATATTTGCATTGATGAACAAAATCAATGTTTGTATGAAAATTCTGTGGAATGAAAACATTCTGGAGATTGATGACAGTCCATATTCTTGCTGTTTCTTCTGAAATGAAAGTGATGCGATTCTGCGGATGAATTTTCAAGTGCCAAAAAGAAAGAGCATGTGAGAAAATAATGTTGCCATATTTTTCATGCCTTATCAAAATAAATATTTTTGTGCATATGGAATGGATCCCTTGATGAAACATAAATTGTGCACGACATTTCAAAATCAAATTGTGCACAAACCTTGGGACCAGGCATTCCATCTAATCCTGGTAAACCCACCTCCCCCTATAAACAGCAGAACACACAAACGACCCAGTCAATAACCCCACACATGGAGTTTAGCCTTAATATAAAGTATCGTCAGTTCTTTTTGGGTCTAAGGAAAAGTAGATTGATTCTACTGGACGTGGTTGTTTTAAATCTAATTTTCTGCATACATCTACTATAAAAGTGTTATAGTTTTGTCATAGTTTTGCTTGTTTAACTATCATGATGCAGTGATAGTCACTTGTTGTTGTACTGCACTGCACTACTCTGTTTTCAATTTATCACTTCTGAATTGAACACCTTAGGCTTGTTTTATCTACCCACAAAAACATTACTAGAATAGTGAAGCCAGTTGGTTTAGCAAAGCTAACTAATTAGTCTTAATAGTCCCTAATAGCATGGTTTCTGCTCTTGATTTGGCCATTTTAAGAACCATTTTTAGTATCGTTAAAGGACCCAATTTCCAGCTTAATCCTGCTTAATGGAGGATATGACACTGTTAAATAGCCATACATTATTATTGTTGCATTTGTTTTTGTTATACAATGGTGATATGCTAAAATATGACACTGTCTAAGGAGGCAATGCATTTTGTTTTTGTTCTACTCAGGTCTTATGATGGTTGATTGTCACCAAGATTTCATTAAGTCAAGAAAATCATCAGTCAACTCTTGACCATTTTTTAGTAGGGATGCTACAGTATCCCAAAAAACTTTCAATGCATGATTCTTATGCATTTAACATTCAATGCAATTCAATTCATTTTTTTGTAAAAGACTTGTTAAAAAAATGGTCACATGAAAGCACTCAAAGGATTTTCTAGATTTCCAAGTAGAGCCAGGAAATACCAAGGTTACCACG
>JBBPDE010000011.1:12647427-12660646 GCA_037974605.1 Nannopetersius ansorgii | reverse complement strand
TTCAGTATATATATACTGAATATATATATATATATATATATATATATATATATACTCCTGTGTTTCATTAAGTCTGGGTGGATTGTTTGTTAAGATTCTCTGTAGTTGTGTAGCCTTGCTCTGGTCTTTCTTAGCCCCTAGGATTATCTCATATCCTTTGATCCTTTGTGGATTTGGATATTAAATTAGATATTGCACTTACATCCTGCCTCCAACACATCCCTGACAAAAATAAACATTTTTATAATATGTAGCTGTGGCGACTGAGAATCACTTAAAATAAATTACTTGTTATATCCCAGTGACTTTTGCCTTAGGTTTCTGAGAATGAAAGGCAGCATCATTTGCATTCAATTACGAATTGAATATGTTATGAAATGCTAACAAACAGAGCTTATACATGACTCCTGTTAGACAGGAGAAATCCTATCTGGAATGGGCTTTGGCTACTTTAGCCTACAACACAGTTTGATGGTTTTCCAACTAGGATGATGCAGGTAGAAAGAATGGACTTGATTAGTTTTCCTTGCATAAGATTCAGAATCTAAATACTATGCTTCCACGTCATCAATTGTACATCTTCAACCACTTGACCTGTGCACATTTCAGACCTTTACTAAACAGATTACTGTATCATACATTGTCTTTTCACAGTACTGCACATACATTCAGGCTGCTACTAATGGATAGTTGCCTTGTGCAGTCTATACAATACTAATTTATTTATGTCCTCATTAATTTGTTGTTCCTTAGAAGTCATAGGTGCTTTTGCGCAGTGTTTAATGGTGTTTTTAATATTAAATGCAACTGAAATACTGCAAATATTGGACAAGTTGCTTACCATAGAACCGTTTTCTCCTGGAGTTCCAGAGTCACCCTGCGATAAAGAAAAAAGGCAACATATTTTCAATTAATGTGCCAAATCTCCTATTTTCAGGGTTTGGTATAATCCCTAAAAGACTATCCTATAGTAGACAACCTCAATATGTTGTAATTACTTCAATACATAAAGTCTTAGGCAAAGGTTTAACCTATATAAAATAATTTAACTTATTGACAAAAAAAGCAAAATGTGTTTCGATAAATATGTTAAATTCTATGAGAATTTTTGACAGTATTTTATTTAGCAAAATCACATATTTAACTGCATTAAAAGATAGAATTACACAATTACAAGATTTGATTTACATTCTGTTTCTACAACTTTGAGTCTTCAGATCTGACATTTTTCCATCTGTTTTGATATCAAGTGATGAAAAAATACAAGGCACTGGTGTAAAGAATGTTAGAAAGGATTGTAATCTACTACTTTGGCAGTACAATATGCTATCTCTACAATATGCTATTTTGAAAATTGCTATATAATTAGTTAACACTACACAATGTTTTAGCTTGTGGTAGTGATAACTAAAACCTTCCGAAACTGAAATGGTTTCCATCCTCACTACTATTTTTTTTCCTCTACAGCAAACCATCTTATACGGCTCTGAACAGAATCTTTCTTCGAACTTGCCACTTCTGAGCCTCTGGGAATTTATTCAAACCATTAAAAGTTAAATGTAATAATCCTGCTCCTTACTAAAGTGTTTAGGAAAGGTCGATGACCCTATGTAACCAGTAATATTTTATATTTCATTTTTAATATGTGGATGGGAGTGGGAGCTTTACAGTGATCAGCTCATTGCATTTCAAGCATGAAAACAAATAGCGCAGCATTCTGACATCATATTCTGAAGCGAGTGACTGGAAAGACTGAAAACAATATAATGATGTAGCCTGGAACGAAACAGATAAACAACAGTTAATATTTTTACACTCCTGCCATAAATCGGGGCAAAATAACAGAGATCTGTTCAGGGCCTTGGGAAGGTTTTATGATGGTACATAATTGACGCATTTTCTGTTTTTCTTTCCCTCTTTTTATCTTGCACAGTTAGAACGTACATAAATTAACACACTGTGCCACCGACAGCATTACACACATGGAAAGAGTTATGTTGGGTGGAAAGTAAAAATAATGGCTATCAATCGCTGTAGTATAGACAGATTTTTGGAAGCAGAAGCATTTCTGAGATACGGGGTTGATTGTTCACCCCATTCTGCGATTTCCAGAGTTCTTAGCGGATAGAATAGAAACAGCAAAGGTGAAATGTTA
Source organism: Nannopetersius ansorgii (assembly GCA_037974605.1). Lineage (NCBI taxonomy): Eukaryota > Metazoa > Chordata > Actinopteri > Characiformes > Alestidae > Nannopetersius > Nannopetersius ansorgii. Next base: position 12,658,491 of record JBBPDE010000011.1, on the reverse strand, counting down.
CAGAGAACAGTCATTTTCTGGTAACTTTCCTTGAGTTTTCCGTTGACTACTTTTAAACTATACTGATTATGTTTCAAAAGATAAATCTTAACCTTCCACAGACCTCTCCATCCATAGATTAAGCACCAATCAAACATCTGAATTTGAACAGATGAGACTAGAACAGAGAGGTCTCTTTGTATATTTAGTTTTTCTTCATGTTCAGTTTTCTCTGGGATACACTGATAAAAGTGTAATGTTGTACAGTATACCAAAAGGAGAAAAATAGACAGAGGTAAACAAGAGTTTTAAAAGTTCTAATTGTCTTTTGTGCAATTAGAAAATATATTAAAACTAACTTTTACCAGTATCACTTTCACAATGTTTTTAAAATTAGTATTTACACTTTTATGTAGTGCGTAGCCTCACCGGTAGCCCTGGAGCTCCTCTGGGGCCATCTTTCCCTGTGTCCCCTGGGGGTCCCCTAGGACCAGGTGGACCTGGAGGTCCAGGGGGTCCTGGGGGCCCTGCTTGACCCTGATCACCCTGAGGAAAAAATGATGCAGAAGTATGAGACAGAAGTGACAGCATATGAAAGCATTTAGCTTGAGCAGAGCAAAAGGATAATGAAAAAGTTATCACAGAGAACATAGAGGGGAGTTATGTCTCACTACAGTTAAAATTAACATCACTAGAAGGCTACAAACATGATGTTAGCCCTCTGTTTTAATCTGCTGATTTATGATCATGGAGAGCAGTTTTACTATGAAAATCTCCTGCAGGAATTTTGACGCATAATTAACTTTAATTATTTCCAGATTTCCATCCAGTTGCATCTGTGATGAAAACACTGGGACTTGTTTTTAACAGTATAGCAGCATTTAACAGCTAGAAATGTCCACATGGCCAGTGAAACTCCAGTCAGGGGTGGAAAGCAACCATTGCATGAGTACCCAAACTGTACCAGTGCTTCAGAATAATAAACCAAATGCCTGGTCTTAGTTCTCATTCTTAAATCTCTTGTTTATATTATTGCTTGCTAGCTAGCTAATTTAGACAATAACAATATTTCCTGAAGGTTAATATTAATGTAAAATAACTTAATAGGCAAGTTATTTACTTATGTTTGAGCACTTCTTACATAAACACTTTCCTCTGGCATAAATAAGGTTTTTTGATTTTGATTCTGATTCTGATTATAACTACAAGGAACTGGAATGGAAAACATACTCACATTTAGAAGGCTTAACATTCTCCACACTAGCAGTAAAATTGCCTTCATTGCTTTAGAGTGATTCACATTAATAACACCCTGTGTTCTAATTCTTTATGAACATTTTACTTGTATACTTTTACTCTTGACTGCAGGAGGTGACACCAATTATTTTATACTATAATGTATTAATTACTTTTACATTTTACTTTTACATTGGGGGGCAGGAGGTTTCTTTTCTGCCAATAAAAGAAAACACATATCACTTATTGCATTGTCATTACAAGTTTAGTAGACATTTTAAAGCAAATCAAAAACAAATGAGCTCTTAATACTGCTAAAATACCACTGTGAGCTCAGAATGATTGCTGTTCACTGCAGCTTATTTCTTGTTGGCCAGCCTGAGTGTTGGCATGGAGAGGCTGAAGAATGGAAAGGAAGTGGAGGGCTGAGAGGAGAAGCCTTGTGGAGAATTGAGAAAGAGAGACAGAAAGAGAGAGAATACAGTGAGGTCAAGCACTACCTTAATGAGCCGGCGCTTAATGAGTTGCTGATCAGCAGAAAGAAAGCCATGATTGATCTTAGGGAAGACCATCTGAGCAGGTGTGTGAGGTCAAGAGGTCGGAGGTGATAGAGGTTGGAGAGGAGATAGTTGCATGAGGTCCCAGAAGAAGGAGGAAGTGGGAGAAATATATGAAAAAAGCATAAAAATAGATTAGACCAAGTAGTTGAGTCAGAGGACCCAATTTAGCACTTTCACGCATGAGCTGGAATCCACACTTTTCCACAGCGGTTGCTTCCGAAGTCCGAACTCTGTTCGGCTCGGGAGGCCGCAATTACCACCTAAGGGGCACTGGATGGGACACCCACATGGAGTTTGCCCAATGAAAAATGTCAATTTCTGCTCAGTGAAAGCGCTATTAGGAACGCTTAGTGCCAAGCCAGACCCCAGGAGCTGCACACACTGAAAGCAATTGCGATGCCTCTGAAAAAGTTGGGTAAAATTTTGAGAAGGCACTTCACAGAGAAAAATGACTATAGCTACTGTTAAATATTCTCTACATTCTGTAACCTTAGAATTATCTTTGGAGGTATATAATTCAAATCGAATGATCTAATCATTTTATATGAGGGAGATTTTTAAACATTTATACAGGTGTTGAAATAAGTAGATTTGCGGTAAACCATGGGGCTTTTCTTTAGAAAGTTTTGTCATTTTATCCTATAATATGCCTTTCTCCTTTTTTCCACTTACATGGTTACAGTCCAAACCATATCTGGGTTAGAAAGTCTAAATCCTGTTTTTAATTAGTTGCACATTACTGCTCTGTTTTTTAAAAAAGCTGTCAGAGTCTCTCTCCCTAGCTCTCTATGATATATAGAAAAGAACCACTTTTTAGTGGCCCTACCGATAGCTCAGGGGCGTAAAAGCAATTGATTGGACCTGATTAATCAGACGCAGTTGTGCCGCTCGGGGGACAAATATGTGGAGGATGTGTGTCATCTCAGTGTGTGTGCCACAGAGTCTGCCTGAGCAGCTAGGCCACTCCAACAAACCTTCACAGTCAGGATTTGATTGCTGTGCAATGCAGCCAGGGTGGGCAGACCAGGAAGTCCCTGAGGACAAAATGGCACAACACAAACACAACCATACAAAATGACAAATGCAAACCATCATGTACACCACTGGACAAGTCCACCAAGCTCTTCACATTGCCTTTGGAATTAAAATGAAGATCAACAGTCAGGATGTGTTGCCCATGCAATTTGACTGAGCTGCTTTTAAACAGAAATGTGTTTTTAAATGTTGGATAAGATACTTGATTTCATCTCAGCAAGGCATGTGTTTGGATCTGTGCTCCTGTTCTATGTGCCAACAAAGTTAAAAGTTTAAACTTGTTTTTTTTTGTTGTTGCGGCTTGCCAAACACCTGTCAGTTTAGGAGAAAAGGATTTGTCAGGGGAAGTGTTGCCTGATTTTTCAAATTTGCCTTAATACACAAAACCTGTATTTCTGAGTGTGTGGTCAAATGTTTGTTTTATTGCAAACCCCAAATACCGCCTGAAAATCCAGTCTAAAAAGATTATTCCAAGAATTAGTCTAAACAGCAATTTTTCAAATAGTTGTTGTAAACATGAGGAAACACCACGTTTATGGGATATTCCATCCCACCAAGTTTGGGAAGTAATTTAAATCGCATGGCTCATTGAACAGAAGGAAGCTCAGGAAACCTTGCTTGTCTCCTGTTTCAGTTCTTAAGTGAAGAAGATGCACTTTCAAACAAGATTACAGTAACTCATGATAATGAGCCAATATTACAGAGAGTTACTAATAACCACAAACATCCTGCGAATAAAAAAAAGGGAGCAGGCATGTGAGGATGGGAAGAACATTCCATCTAGGCCTCTTGAGTTATGCAGTGCTCCAACGAAAGCTGGCACAGTGCTGCTTCTGCTTCATCCTGTTAGTTTTATGATAGGCTTGATCAATTTGCTTGGAGACAGTGAGATTTAGCACTGATCCCACTACCTTTTACAACATGCCTGTGGCTACTATAAGCTTGCTTTATGTACCATTAGCTTGGCCACAGTCTTACACCAGTCAATCTCACTGCAACCATTCATGTGTTACAGCAATGTGTTCTGGTCGTGGAAAACAAAAAATATGTCCAACATAAGCCGACCAATGGAAAGTTCTTAGAGTTTCCCCGTTAGGCAAGGAACGAGAACGCTACATTGCCTCTGTAGAACAGTTTTGACCTAGGTGTGAGCTTATGCATAGACAAGGGTGAGAATAGTAATATCACAGTGGATGAGAATCCTAACTACTCGCAAATTGTGCTGTTTTCTTCATTGCCAGATGCTGAATGTTGCTGTGGACTTTGTGGCTTCATCTGGGCCTGAATGTGAAGACAGACAGGGATAGTAAACTAAACTGTTCTTATCATTAAACTCGACAACAGCATACATTACTGCCATGATCGAGGTTGATGTGCAGTAAATTTGCCCTGATTTATCTGACTAAACCCCTCTATGCTCCACCCACTGCTGCAAGGTTAAACAAGCTTCAAAGAATGCTGGCATAAGTGCAATTTAACATAAGGAGAAATTGTTAGGCATTATCAATTTAAAAGGGCTTCTATGTTACATGTCTGTGTAGGGGCACACTGTTACACACTGGTAAGTGATTGTTATACATTTTTACACCTACTGGAGTACACTGTAATTAAAAATCAGAGGACATTCCTGATGCAGAAAAAAAATGATACATTTTAATCAAGGATTGAGAGGAAATAGGAATTTTACATGTGGTATGACAAAATGTGCTTGATATGATGAACATGAACTAAGGTCAGGTACATATTTCTTAGTTTGTATACTCACAATCACATAGTAATTGTACACAAAAAACAAACCTACTTTGACAAAAATGCACACTTCTATACTATTGAATAAATATTAATTTATTAATTAATGGTTATATTAATTTGGTTGTCACAAAAATATATTTTTAGAGATTATCAAATATTCAAGTTTTTTTGCCCAGTTTAACGTCACATGTTCAAATCAGATTTGGTGTAGTCTGTGTGGCTCTTTAACTTACATGGAGCAACCAGTTTTAAACTTAATATGTCTGTTCTATTTATCTTCTTCTTTGTCCTCCCTTGCACCAACAGACTAGCCTGCAGTCATAATGAAACCTTCCATGCAGTGCAGAATATTATCCATATTCGGGCGCAGATGGATTCAATAATTCAAAGAAGTGTATTGATTGAATCCTGAAGGCTTGATAGCCTTGGCCTGTCATGTATCTTACAAAACTCATCAGACTGATTTTAACTCAGTTTATTTTAAAGGCATTTTGGGTTTCTGAGGCATGGCATGTGAAACTCATTGTCCTAAAATCTCTTTTTAGATCTTGGAAATTAAATAATGCCTTTGACATTTGTGGAGAGATTGCATACTGGGTAAATCCCCAAAATCTGACTCGTCTCCTTGAAAGCAGCTTGACTTGAGATGTATGTGTGCACGTGCACACCCACATAAAATAAAACTTCCATGGCTGGATTAGCTTTCTAGCTCAAGCAGCAAAGGCCATATAGATTTGTTACAGCTTTGAAACTTCATCAATTAGCTCTTTGGACCACACACCACTTGACAGCCGCAGACCTATGTCATTAATTCAAGTTAACAAGTACAATGCAATGGTGGCTACCATTTGTGTTTGTGTAACTAGCGTCTGTTTTATTTGCTGCTTATTCACCTTTTAACCCTGGAACCCTTAACTGAGGAATTCAGCGGGTGGAGAGCCATGACCCTGACATGTGCGTAACAGTGGGTGGAACTGCCTTCCCATGGGTATTTTATGATGTTTTGCACATCTACCATGATTTTCAGTTCATCTGAAGGTGAAATGTTACAACTGGCTGAGTTTTGATTGAGATACATGAATGTAAAGTGGCAGACAAAAAGTGATTTTTCCACAACTTTATACAATTCTCTTTTTCTGTTATTTTTGCTCCAAGAAAATATAATTTAGCAGTTGAACAGTTGATAGATTTGAGTTCATCTGTTCTTACTTTTAATCTTTTAATAAACCTTTTAATTATCTGTGTAGCAGAACACTTGGAGCTTTTGTTTTACTTCTAATTAACTGCTTCTGTTAAGGGTTTACAATATTAATGGAGTATCAATAAACTGAGAAATGAACATTCCAAATATGCAATTCAATTGTAAGATTATTATCTATGTGTCCCTTATGTCCTTCTAGGGCTGAAAAGGGGCTAGGGTCCCTAAATTGGTGCTTGAAAGTCCTAAAAGTAGATAGAGAGAAGCAATTAAACCAATGAGACAAATATTACACTTGGACATTTACTTCTTGAGGATCTAATATTAGATCTGTGAGTGGCATTTGAGCATCATTTTTAGTAATATGTAATATTTGATAAATCCAGTAAATGACCAAGTATAATATGTTTGCCTCATTATTCAATGGCTTTCTCATTCAGCTTTAAGGACTGAAACTGATAGTGTTTTAGGACTATTTAGGCAGAAATACAGAACATTGAAAAGGGTTTTGAAACCTACAAACATTGCTGTAAATAGTTGTTTTTTATTGTTTATTCATTTTAGTCTAGGTTTGTCATTTTTTACATTATTTTGTTAAAAGGCAACATTCCAAGCTATGTACAATTTCTAGCCACAAAAATATCAAGTATCAATAAAATCCTATGTCTAAGATTGAGTTTAAATGAAATAGTAAGCTTATTTAACAGATGAACACATACTATTTTGTTCATTGATTAACAAATGATAACTGCTGGTTGAATACGGGAAGCTTAGTGGGTTACGCTAAAATCTCCCCTTTCTCCAATAGAACAGTGTCAAGGGCAAATATCACATTTCCTAGTTTGCCCATTAAGCAAATCTCCCTAATTTTGTTCCAGTACATTTACGCACTAATTTAATGTGCAAAGTCAATATGTCATCCTGGTGGGTAATTTAATTAGGTCACAAGCCTTTCTAACCTCTTCATTCTTAGTAGCCTGTGCTCTGTGTTACTGGCTCGCGTAGTTATGATGAAAAGTTAATTACACAAACACTCCCAGCCTGAATGTAATAGGTATTTGGTGCTGTTTATTTGTCCTAAAAGATGGATCACAGCGGGAAAGCCAAAGGATTCCCTTTCATTCACTCCTAGGTGGCATGGGATTGAGTTCCTTCACGGTGGATGACTCCATTTCCCTGGTTAGAGTGTACAGATCATGCCCTAATCCCTGAAATTCTATCTCAGAGAAAGATCAGCATTCCAGCTGAATTTAGTCTAGAGGAAAGCTGAGTGGAAGTTGGTCTCTATTGCTTATTTTATGCAGATCTTTTGACCCTCTGGTCTGGAGATAATTCTTTATTTGCCTGTACTACTGTATCTGTTGGCTATTACCTGAAGATTTTAATTACACAGTGACAAAATGATTTACATGTACATTCAATATATAGTTCATACAACAGTTTACATTTTATAATTCAACAAGATCTAACCTGTACACACAGTGAAGTATAACTTTTCATAAACTTCAAATGATCACAAAATCTCCTTTTGTATGAATAGTTGTGGTGTTGTTTGAAAGTTTACAGTCTGCACAGAATTTCTCAGCTTTTTTTTGAATGAGCTATGAGGCAAAAGTAAGTGATGTGGAATTACAGTGTGCTTTTGTTATTGTTGGGGAAACTGCAATAAGAAAATTTCAAATTGCATTTAACAGCACGCAATATTTGTGGTGTGGTGAGAAATGCTAAGCTGGCAGATTTCACACACCAGTTGTATATTTTTGATCAACTAGACAAAGACAACTTTCTATTGTTTGAGTGATTGCAAAGACTTATATAGTTTTATTTGGACAAATGCTGAATTAAAGAACTAAACAGCTGCCACAAAATTGTTTTTACAGTTTAAGAATAGCCTGTTTTAGCAGGAATGTGTGTCATTTCCATTGTAAACAGAGAAAAAGTATGAGTTACATTTTAACTATCATGCTCCACAGAAATAATTAGTTCAAGAGGCCTGTTTTTAGAACCAAGTTTACAAGAGTTGCTTGCTTGAATAAGAACAGAATTGATTAGAAATCCTAGATTTTGTGATGAATGTGATGGATATTTTGTGTCGTTGGTTGTAAACAGATCTGTCCCTTACTCATGTATCCCTACACTATCAAAACAAATTGCCGAATTAAAAATCACTGCAATCACAAAATTCCCAGAAAATTTCGCTCAATGTAGTAACCTAAAGTGAAAGAAACCTCCACACTAAGAAGGCCCACTTTTGAGAAGCTGTGTGGGCATTTGTGGTATGTGGGTGACGGCGTCAAACATGATTAAGAAGTCCGATGGTAAGCCTACGGCTACGTTCCGTCACCACAAGTTAACCTCAATGTGCTCCTACATGTGGGGGGAATCAATTAGAGACACTTTAAGTGGCTGTGACCCCCTTGGAGTCTGTCCAAGATGATGATAGATATACAGAAAAGGCAGCAAAGTAACAAAGAGGGTAAAAGCAAGCACTTAATGCAACAAAGATAAATAGACTTAATACAGCAGGTCATTCACAGTTAGGAGGACCTTGTATTTAGTCCAACTGGAGAGCGATGACTTAAAGTCAGCCTGCATGCAAGCAGATACTGGAGCAGGATATGCCAATGATTTATTTCATAATTCATGAGCTTTTGCAAAGCGTGCACTTGATAATCATCCTCTAAGAGGTGTGAATTTATCAAAATGTCAAACAACTGAGATAAAAACAACATTGCTCTTTAAATGTGCTCTTGTGTATAGTGCTCACATGTCAATGTAAAGAATTCAAGTATAGAATGGTAGGATCTCAATCACGATCTCAGCTATATCGAATTACAATAAGCTTGGTGATATTTGTTTTCATTCGATTCACTATAGCAGACAGACTTGTAAGCGGCAGAAGCAGTCAGAGGGCACTGACCTTTCTTAATGGCTTCTTCAGGTGTTTATAGTTTAATCCCCCATGCCTCATTTGCTCCCTTAGAGCTTTGTTATACTCGGAAAGCTTAAGTAATTTGCACTGTCCACAACATCGCATGCATCTCAAACATTCCGTTCACAGTTTCATGCATGATACATAACACATATTCATCAACACATCAAATAAAAGTAAAAAAATGGCATGCTAGTGCAGCCCACATACCCGCGGCCCCTGGTCGCCTTGATCACCCTATAAAAAAAGATATCAATAATATCACACACACATATAGACAGAACAGGACCATCAAGAAATAATTCAAAACACATTGATAAAGCAAGCTAATACCCGCAGCCTCAGGAATGCGATGCGGTTGAGGGTAAAATCACTTGTGATAACACACACTGATGTCAACAGGGGTTGGAGGATGGATGTGGGGCTGGGTGTGTGATTCGAGGGGAGAAAGTGTAACAGTGTTTGTGGTGTCTGTGTGAGTTTGAGAGTTGGAGGGGGGGCTTGCTTATCCTACATTGGAACAACCACCATCATTTAATCTTTGTGCTACTTTTATATCTGTGTATTGGAGCCAGCAGCAGAGTGTGACTAAGCGGTGGTGCGACTTAAAATGACTCAGACATACATTTCTCTAAGGCTCTTTTTGGAAACACAGGCTTTAAGAAGGGCAGCAGAAAAATGATCTCATCTCTGCTCATTAAAGGTGTGGAGGTCAGGAAAAAAATCTGAAGGCTATGTATAAGGCATCATAATGTGGCTGTTACTTTTGAACATTTTCATCCAATTTTGCTAATGTTACAAGATTAGTCCAGATGAGATGAGTCTGGGGATGGAAGTACTTTATACAGGGAGAAATGCTGGTCATTGAATAGTTGAATAGCTGATCATGATTTCTGACTGCTATAAAGAGGCATCATCAGCAATATTATGGGCACTTTCACTCCAAACTAGTTTGGAGCAGTCTATTCAAATCTTTTTGGTAGCTTTTGTTTTGTTAGTTATGTGAACAGTAAAAATATCACAACTCTCGATCAGCTTCCAAGCAAATTCTGCCGCTGGTGGAAATGCATTTCTTCATAGGAATACCAGAACATGCTTTCTTCTTATTCTATGTGATCGTCAGAGCTGTACTGTCTGCATGATCAGCTGGTTTTACATATTTGTTAAGTGTATCTACAAAAGTTGGGAAGCATAATGCATTCAAATTATGAATACGTATGGGAAGAAAACCTGGGCTTTATCTCAGTGTGGCCATTTCTGCATAAAGGGATGCAGCGATTAGAGCAAAGCAAAGTGTTTCCGTTACACATTTTTACATTTTCAATTTTCGTGATAGAAATAAGTTGGGGGACTGCCCTTTCGTACATGATTAAATAACGAAGGAGCTCAAGGCTGTTCATGCTGCGAACGTCACATCCTTTACAGGGAAAGGTTTACAGGGAATTTCACTGAATGTATAAAAGTGTGCATCTTGTAAAATGCTGTTTATGGGTTGCATGAGTGGATGATGCAAGTCTGAATATTACCAATAACATCCAAGGTTTTAAGCATGGACTTGTAGGGGCCATGGCCAAGCTCCTAAATGCTTTGCAGAAGCTGCACTAGCCTGTGTTATGCACACGGATAATATGTTCAATGTGTTACTAGGATCAATAATTTTCTCAGAAATTAAATAATGAGTTGTAATCTGCAACATAGAAATAGAACACGCAGACAGTCATCCATTGCTCTGTTAATGTAAACAGTTACATGCAATTTGTGGGGCTTTTGCACCTTTGAACCCTCTAAATATTTAAGTGTGGTGCTCCACTTTTTGTGGTCAGCGGTAAAATTAGAAGGAAATCTTCAGGGGCTTGACTGACCCACTGTAAAAGTACTATGCAAAACACAGCAAAACCTGTTATCCCCTGAAACCATACACTTTCAAAACATGTGTTAAAACATGTGTTATTGTCCAGGGTGGCTAGCAATAGTTTGAGGACTGTCTACTTTTACGACTGTTTTGGAGATTTTATGACATTGGGTTTACTAGTCTAACAACATGACTTGTCACAGAGTTAAAGAACGCTGAAGGAGCCCGGGTTAAAGTAAATGGATCAATCACATCAAAAATCCATATAACTTCCAAATTGCCAAACAAGAACCCCAGGAGTGCACCAGTAATGAAACTCAGGAATACTGCCCATCTGTCCATTCATGCTTTTAACAGACTACATCATAATCTGACAACAGAAAACAAGTATTTTTGATCAAGGTAGTATACTTTTGATAGGCATCATCACATTTGAATTTCATAATATTTTTGTTTGTCTTTTTATGACTCATGTCAACAGTTACAAGACAAATAAATAATGTATTTAATGATCTCACAC
>JBBPDE010000011.1:12614662-12628125 GCA_037974605.1 Nannopetersius ansorgii | reverse complement strand
GACACTGAACCGCTTGAATTTCAATACAAAAAAACAGAAAACATGGGGTGTTCTAAAACTTTTGACCGGTAGTGTATGCATAGACTTCAATACTTCAAATTTTAGTATGCATTATTCTATTTTAGTTGTTTTGTTTGAGAACTTACCATAAGACTTTCTTTGTTCGCTTATTTTAGTCACAAATGTTAGCTGTGCATCTAACGTTATTTTAAAAGTAACCCTATGAATCTCTAAATTGGCACATCTATCAGCACTGTCAATTGCAGAATATCTGCCATTAAGGTTTACTGAGTGCGTCATCCAGTGGTTGGCAAATAGCTCTGTTGCATAGACCCATTACTCTCTTTAAATAATTCAACTTATATTAAGGCAAATTAAGGCAAATGTCATTTTCTTATTTTCTTTTTTTCAGTCAGTGGTTTAAGTCCTGATTGCTTTTCCGATCTCTTTTAGAGACTGTTCAAAGGATTGTCATTCTCAACATTCCTAAATAATAGGCTCTCACTACTTAAATGACAATCTCTGCAAAACATTAACTGGTGGAGTGAAATGGAACAAAAATGGAGGAAAAGAATTGCTTTTCCATTTCTTCTACTTTTTTTTTTATTTAAATACTGCCTGTTGAATGAGAGCATTTTCAAATGATCTGTGAATGGACAAAGCCCATTGAAAACCACATACATCCCTAATGTTCATCAGTGTGGTGCTGTATGTAACTTAAATTCACAAGAACAAATTACTCCATTTTCCAAAACATCCAATAACCAGGAGATATTCTTCCCTTGAATTACAGTTATAAATGAGAAATGCAACACTTAGCATGCAGCATCACTTCACTGACAGAAACGTGAAAAGGCCCATTGACTCTTTGTCAGTGAAGGTCTTTACAATCTGATGGATACTGAAGATGATTCACTTCCTATAAAATTATGGTCCCAAAAAGAGTAATTTGGGGCAATGCCATAGAAGACTAATTTTCAGTTCCCTTTCAATGTAAGATTCTTTACAAAACCATTTTGTAATCTATGAGAGAGAAAAACTTTTCAAAACCTTCAACAGCCTTCTATATCAATTAAAGGTATTGAATCATATGCCCAACATGTATTTTTAAGAGAACATGCAGGCCCACACTTTTTAGTTCTTCATAACTTCCATAGAACTTCCATAGTAGTTACAAAAAAATTCATATCTGTTACTTGAGTCTTAAAATGTATAACCATCAAATAAATGCACAGTTTAATGGGGGAATAACACCATCACCAGTTTAATAATGAGTCTGTCACCTTCAATGTTTTACAAAAAGCCTTTCCTTTATATGCTAGCTACTTTTTAAAATAAAGGCAACAGAAGCCATAGAAGAATCAATTTTCAATAGATAAATCTTTAATAGATAAAGTACCCACTTATAGTCACGCATGAACACAGTACAGCACAACACACAGTGTTAACAGTGTGAAATTCTTTCTCTGTATTTAACTCATTTACTCCAGTGAAGCAGTGGGCTACCCCCAACGGGGCACCCAGGGAGCAGTTTGTAGGGATGGTGCTTTGCTTAAGGGTACCTCAGTGGTGCCACTAGCAGTCCTGGGTTTAAATTTGTTCATTTATATGATGGGTTCTTCACACTCACATAACTAATTTCCAACAATACTTCTTTGGGAAACTGAAATTGTTCTTCTATGACATCGCTGAAAGAACCCTATGTGACCCCTGTACTCGATGCACTGTACTTAGTAGGGTGATTGATGGCTGAGTATATATATATACCATTATAAAGCCACCTTCACCACCTGGCTTCACTCAACCTCCCACTCAAAGGTTAGGGTGAGTGTCTGCAAATGCAGGACGAATTAGCTTACCATTCGTTTTTACAGTTCTGAGGACACCATTATACCCACTCAATCGCACACAACCTCCATAAATTATTTTGGCCAGAATTGCGCGGCCTGCTTTGACCTGGGAAATACGCCACCGCCTTTTGCCTTGTCTGTTCCCCTAATGGTTAAATATGAGTTTGTCTTCGTTAGCTTGGTTGCCAGACATTTTCCATCTGTGTGAGGTAGAAGGCTCTTGTGATCACTCAGCACTTAATGAAGTGCGACTCCCTTTTTTAGTAGGGGAACTGGCAACTCCTCAGAGTTGGTAACATTTGGTGTAGGAAACCCAGGACGTTTTTAGATGAGAATACATTTATTCCATTTGGGATAAGCATGGATAAAAATAATATTTTAATCACATAGTCAGATTTTTATGTTAACCCAATAAGCTTTACTGTATGAGCCAGAGTGGTCTTTGAATGAATGTATAAAAGAATAGCAGGCACTGAATAATGACATTTTCTTTTCTCTTTTCAAAAGATAAAGAGATGTTCCTATCAGAGTCAGCTTATGCATTCCAGATTTGTGGTTTTACCTGTAAGGATGTACAGTCATGCAAACCATTCAGCTTCTTGTCATGATACTTACAGGGGGTCCTAGGAGGTAAAAAAGAGAAAGAGAAAAGAAGAGTCATAATCTGGACAAACATGGTATACATGAGACACCAGTCATTCATTATTGAGATAATAGACAGACAGCAGCTTTGGTGTTATGACCCCTAAAAATGTTTCAACTTCAGATGAGTCTTAAACCCCTGGGAGAAAAAGTCACTGACAAAGTATCTCTGCTTCCGGCTACTTGTATTTCAATGGCACAGCTAAACCCGTGTCTCATTTCCACATGCATGCAGAATCGCGCCTTTTATTTATACTCGTGGCATTTAAGATTGGCATCTTGACAACATGCCATTCCTGGATCTCCTTTCCAAAATAGTGGCCAACAATGACAGGGTGTGCCATCGCATGGCTTTACGAAGTCATCTGGTATTACACAGAAGCGGTGGGCTTGTTACAGGAGCTAGCCATGCCCTTTACCCAATTACCCTCTCCCTCAATGAGTCCATGGAGTACAACTATAGGGATTTTATCAAAGAGCCTCACAAGTCATTTTGATTCTTTGGATCTTATTAAGAAACCACAGCTTCTTAACCAAAAAGGCTTTTCATTTTTACGAGTGCCATTTCTTTTTTCAGACTTTCTTTATGTTGAAGGTAAAGTACAAATCATTCCTGCAGCTGCTCTGCAAGTTTTGCATCTGCACTTTTTGTTTGTAGTACAATTCATTTAACAATCAATTTATCATAATATGTAATTACTGTTTTATATCTATCATCCAAATTAGGAAGGACCAGGCAGGAGAATAAGGATAAACACTAGATGAGTAATGATGATGATGATGGTTTGTCAAAAAGGAGGTAAAATGAACTCAATCATGAACTGAAAAGTTATCTTAGCTGCTTCACTCTTACAGCTGCTCAGTGAAAAGCTAAGGTAATCTAAGGTACTCTTTTTGTAAGTGCTAAAGTTAAAAATTACTAACACTGAACAGCAGTGTAAAGAGAGTCACTGCTTCGAAAGCAGTGCCATAGCAGCATTGGTAAAGTGTTTATTGACCAACCAGTGTGTCAATGAACTGTGTTAACAGTTTTGGTTTTATAATGTTCTATTTCATCAAAATATAGGATTTGTCACACAGAAAGAACTCAGAATGATGTTGGGAATGTGACGGGTTTGAGACGAAACACCAGAAGACATGACAGTTGAATTAGTTGATTAATCAAACAATTGTCAAAACATTAATCAGTTTCAGAGACGAGGTATAGCATATATTTACAGTTCCTCAAGTTTAATCACTAATGTGACCTTTTAAAGTTTGACCCCATGTGTTTTCAGGATTGATGGCCCATTGGCAAGGTGTGCGATCCTATGAAGTAACGCGAGATTCTTATCGCGCGATAAAAAAAAATATCGCCGTTAATCTATTCACAAAGTTGGGTTGGGAGCTCGGTCTATACTACGCAAGCTATGATGACTTTCACCTTGATATTTTAGCGCAGATTTACTCTCTCTGTCTGCATGTCTCTCTCTCTCTCTCTTTCTCTCTCTGGTTCATGACTTTTCCGGATCGCACCCGTTTTAAACCTGTTTCGCTCTCTCTCATGTGCGCGCGCGCTCTCTCTGTGCCTCTCTCTCTCTCGTTCGTGACTTTTCCGGAGCGTGCGGATCATTCTCTCTCGCTCTCTCTGTCTCTCTCTCGCTCTCTCACCCTTTCTCTGTCTCACTCTCGTTTATGCGATCATCTCTCTCTCTCTCTCTGTCTCTCTCTCTGTATCTCTCTCTTTCTCTCTGTCTCTCTCTCGCTCTCTCACCCTTTCTCTGTCTCTCTCTCTCGTTTGTGCGATCATCTCTCTCTCTCTCTCTTTCTCTCTGTATCTCTCTGTATCTCTCGCTCTCTCTTACTCTCTCTTATTCTCTGTCTCTCTCATTCCTGACTTTTCCGTATTTAAACCTCGGGTTTATATTCACATTTTCTTTAAGGGTCATGTATTAAACTGGGTTCCAAATGAAATTAAAGTGATCTGGGAGAACATTTGGAGGCATATTTACGGGGCAGTTGGTGGCCTAGTGGTTATGGCATTCGTCCTGCAAACAGAAAGTCCAGGTTCGATTCCTAAGACCGCTAGGCGCCTCTGAGGTACCCTGAGCAAGGTACCGTCCCCCCACACTGCTCTGTTCGTAGCTGCCCCCTGCTTCACTTGGTGAATGGATTAAATGCAGAGGAGGAATTTCGTGCTGTTCACACTGTGTGCAGTGGTGTGTTCACGTATGACCAAAATAATCACTTTCACTTAGTTTCACTTAAAAACAGGCATTGGGATCATTTTTTTTTGGGGGGGGTGGCATTTGAATCTAGATTAATCTCAAGATTACAATGAGATTAATCTAGATTAAAAAAATTAATCTATGCCCACCCCTAATTTTAACACAAAACTAGATTCTGCCTCATTGAATCTTAATAGGTAGAATTGATGGAACTGTATTTCTGCAAACATTCCCCAAGATGGAAGAACTGACTCAAGTTCTACAGTAGGCTATAGTTCCTAATGCCAATAAAATCTATTTAGGCAGAAAAAAAGAAAAAAATTATGTGGCTATGTGTAATGGCACAGATTTTCTTGTACTTTACTTGATCAAGCAAATGCTCTGGTTTTCTCTGTTGAGTGTTATTGTTTTGTTAAGCAATTTATTTGATGTGGAAAAGAAGCTGCAGGGAAGAAACATTTCTTGATGGATTTTTTCCTGTGGTCAGCTGGCTATCAATGGGAGGCCTCTGGACTGCACAAAGGAGGTGTGTGCCCGGCCACGTGTAAATGAGAGAGCGCATCCAAGAACTGACCACCCGTTATGCATGGTCATAGACAACCACCCTGGTCTCACTCAGCGGTGCTCCACTTCCAACCCCACCCATGACTGCACCGGCCAATCCAACCATATAAGCGTCCCTGCATTCTGCTCCAATGAAGTGTCATTTGAGCTTCAGTTCCTGGGTAAACACCTTGGTGTTTTTCCAGTTTGCTTTCCCCTTTCAATTAGCTGGTTAACTCTGGGCAAAGTGCAACCAGATGAAAGGGTGTTCCATTCTCCCAGACAGGGCAACCGCGCTTACCTCAAGTTTGGTGTTTCTCACCCTGGAAACCCACTGGCTGGGAGAGCTTGAATGTGGGGTCATGAGATCTGGCCTGTGCAAGCTTTGCTTTAATGGCATGCCTGAAAGTCATGCTCTTGAAATAGCTTAAGATTTTCCTCCCTGCTTTCGTAATTGCTGATTGATGCAGAAATGTGCCCTTCAGTCACCATACATACATCCAGGCAGGAGGCAATTACCCAGTTCCTTGTGATGAATATGGTGACTGTCTTTCAAAAAAAGAAAATCTTTCAGTGCATTCTTAAAAAACGATTCCTAAACTGTTCTTGGCCTGCATGCATGGTAAGAACTGGTAAAGAAACTTTACATTATGAAGAGGTCTTAAAAAGGTTCTTTAAACTAGCACATCCCATTAATAAAAATGCATTTTAGGGAACCCCGAGGGGTTCCTCTGTGCCATTCCTCCAAAGGACATTTTCTAACAACTGAAAAGTCCAAAGGAAATTTCACTTCTTTATAGTACCTTCCATACTTTTATGAGGGGAAGCATGGGTCATATACACTTTTATTTCAAACGCTCCATTAATGTGATGTGTAAAGGTGAGAGGAAAAGAACAGGCTCAAAAAGTCATTATTTGAGCATCAACTCCCATTTGTTTTGGCTTGTCTGCGGACCACATTCTAAGTGGAGGGTTGCATATGTGTGGTCGCGGAGAAGAAGTAAAGGCTGTGTATTTGGCCTGGCTGTCGGTACTGTCGGTGGTGGGGACCAAGTGTAAAAGCTTTGGTATGCCTGACCTAGCCTGCAACATGCTGCTAGAGCAACACAAGGATGAGGCTCTCATATCAGCTCCATGGAAGGGATTGTGGTCCTATTTGACTGTATTGTAACCTAAGCAGGCTGGGCAGAGCTGATGTCTGCGCTTGCTGCTATTGGATGGTTTTCAAGTTAATTTACCCACAGGATGCTATTTCAGATTTCACTGTTGCATGAAATGACATTGGAAAACCCCCTCAAAATTTAAGAAGAATATAAAGATCTCATTTTTGCATTATGCAAAATATTAATAGAATGCGTTACTGGGAACATTAAGCTCACCACAGCTCAAGAACTCACTTTCTCGGTTTTGAAGTCACACTCCTGAAAATAGGTAAATAGCTGCCTGAAATCCACACCACCCTTGCTTGCATCTGCTCAACTCTTTTGCTAACGGAAAACACAGCCTCCAGACCATTTACTAGATCTGAAATTAATTTAGCTAAATTAAGAGCAGAGAACTATGATTAAAAACATCAGAAGCGAACTATGATAACCCTCGATTGTGTTTAATTCCTGAGACTTGAAAAACATCATTGGATTAACAATGATGAAGTCCAATGTCCTGCATTTTCTATCAAGGCCTGCCTTCATTTCCTGTCCTCTGATCTAACCTCTACCTCAAAGCTTGAACTCCCTGACAAAAAAAAATCTTTAATATGCGCTCATTCAAATTTATATGCACTCATTCAAATTTGCTTTTTATGGAGTGGTTACCTTTGCTCCAGCAGTTTGGACTGTGTTCAGCCTTTCCACATCTCAACACTTGTGATCATTAGCTTCCACTGTTTCATTTTTTCATTCTTTTTTTCTCTTGTGGAAATGCACATTTTAGTTTTCTCGCATTAAAGTCTGATCCAGCATACATTTTCTATGGTCTGTGAATGGGACACCACTGACACGTGTCCTCCAAAAAGACGTCAGGCCAGCTTGGGCAGGATTTGGTGGGCTTTCCAAAATATAAACCTCTTACTGGAGGTCCAGTAAAAACGGAACTATTGGTAATGGCCAGTGTAATCAGCCCAAACCCCTTTTGGAATGCCATTTAGCAGACACAGCATTCAGTGCTTCCATGCACTTGTAGGTTAGGTCTCCATCATTTCCAAAGTGGAAAAAGTAGAAGTCATTACCCTTCTATGAATAAGTTCCACTAGTAGGTTTTATGACTTGATACTTCTCTTAAAAGTGCCCACTGAGTGAGATGAAATGGATGCGATACTGAGCAGTAATGTGTTCAATTAGCTCACTCACCAGGGTCTCCGTTGCGCCCTCTTCTTCCGCGCTTCCCTGGTGGGCCTAGAATGCAAAGGTAGAAGAATTTTCTTAGTCCATTCAGATTCAGTTACCATAAAATATTCAAAAATGCAGAGTTTTATGTGTTGCAGACTTTGTCAAAAGCCTAAAAGTTTCAAAACCACCCAAAGAGGAGTGCTCAGACAGAGGTTTTGTCCAAATATTGCCTTTGGAAATGTTATGCTTCTTTAGGCCATACCAAGGTTCATTAAGATTTTAAAGGTCAGAAGCTGAAATGGGAAGACGCTACACTTAGCCTTGCAACAAATATGCACTTTTATACTTCCATTTATCCAATTTCTCTGCTGTTATTCTGTTCAGCATGGGTGACTTCATTTCTAATTTGTTTTTTAAAGCGCTCACTTTCAGTTTGCTCCTCGCAAGCCTTGGGTGAATGGTGCCTATCTGTTTATCCTCAGCTGGAAGAATGAAGTAATTACATGGACTGTCAAGTTTTACATGCTGAAAATGAGGCTGAAAAAAGAACTAAAGATCCCAGGTATTGTCCACTGGAGCCCTGCAGAATCTAAGAAGCTTAGCTAAACTCAAGCACCCCAGAGGAGTAAATTAAAGACAGGAGAGAAGGAACAGGGTTGTGTAAATCAATTCGGCCATTAATGTTACACTATCAAGTTGTAATGAAGCCCATAAATCCATTAAGAATTTAAATAAACAAAGCACTGTAAAATCCAGCATTTTAACTTCTTTGACAAGAAGCTTGTCTTATTTCTCCCAGAATGCATCATTACCTATAAGATTACAATTTTGTTACCTCCCTAAATTTATATCTGTTATTTACAGTACAATAATTAATGCTGAATTAGGACAGTGGCAGTCTAATTCAGAATCATACTACATACTACATAATGCATAATATACATATACATAAATATTTAGTGTCACAAAATAGCAAGTAATATGAAATCCATTCATTATCTATCCCTTTGTCCCGCACTCGGGTTGGGGGGCACATACAGAGAAAGATAACCATTCACACTCACATTCACATTTACACCTTGAGGAAAAAGTGTGCTCAATTGGCCTATCCCAAACACATGCATGTTTTTTGTGGTGGGAGGAAACCAGAGGCCCAGGAGAAAACCCACACAATCACGGGGAGAACATGCAAACTCCATACAGAAAGACACTGCACCCAACCCAGTTCAAACCCAGGACCTTCTTGCTGTGAGGCAACAGCGCCAACCCCTGCGCCACCATGCCACCCCAATATGAAATCCCACTTCTTTTATATATAAGAC
The DNA here is from genome assembly GCA_037974605.1 of Nannopetersius ansorgii. Classification (NCBI taxonomy): domain Eukaryota; kingdom Metazoa; phylum Chordata; class Actinopteri; order Characiformes; family Alestidae; genus Nannopetersius; species Nannopetersius ansorgii. The sequence goes on along the minus strand of JBBPDE010000011.1, from coordinate 12,619,234 downwards.
AAATCTGCATCCTGTTGTACAAGATGGTATATGACAACTCTGTCAGATCTTCCACATGGTTACAAACAGAAGCATAGCAATGTCAGCAGGTCCAAACAGATATCATGTTGCAGCTGAATCTTTAACAACACATAATTCTTCCTCTGCATTTAACCCATTCACCAAGTGAAGCAGCGGGCAGCCAAGAACACAGCACCCAGGGAGCAGTGTGTGGGGGACGGTACCAGAGGTGCCACTAGCAGTCTTGGGATTCAAACACACGACTTTCTGATTGCAGGGCGAACGCCCTAACTGCTAGACCACCAGTAATCATTTTTTTAAAAAATTTCTTCATTTTTTTAATAGATTATCCATTTATCAAACTGTTTCAATACTGCAATTTGTTTCACTGTCATGTTCCTGATTCTTGACCTTGACCTTATGTTAGGGGTATGCAATAGGGCCAAGATATCATATCATGATTCTTTTACAGTTAAATCACAATTTCGTTTTTATCATTGCAGTATTTTTATTGCTTTGTAACTATAGATTTTTTTTACTATTCTGCAAGTTACTGAACAGTACAACCAAACTATTTCCTTTGTAAAAAAATACAGTCCTAAAGAACTAAACAGCATTTAGGCCAAATAACATTTATGAACTGATATTAATCATGTTTATTTAAAACTAAATAAATTCTTAGTGTTACTTCCGAACAACAAATCAACGAGAACAAACATTTTTAAATGGGAAACAATAAAAATATAAATTAGTGCAATTCTCAAACTATTACTGAATTATTCAACACAGTTATTTTAACATGACATAAAGTGCAATACTGTGTATAAAATGTGATTATAAAACTTAGGAACATGTTTTTCCAGCATCGTTTTAGCATTTATCAGAACCGCAATAGATAGAATGTAGTCTTTATAGAGCAAGGGTTGGGAACCTTCAACATTCAAAGAGCTGTTTGGACCCGCTTTCCACAAAGAGAAAACACCGGGAGCCGCAAATCCGTTTTGACATCTAAAATGAAGATACACTGCATATATTGTTTTTTACTTTTATGCTATGTATAAAATCTAGGCAAGTGTTTGCTTGTTCAATTTAATTTATTCAAAGAAAACGTTTTGAACATTTAAAACACACATTGTATTTTAATGTTACAAGATCACAAGAATCTTCAAATTTCGAACTACAACAAAAAAAAAACTAGGAATAAAAATAAAATACACTTAGAACGGCTGACAGCATCAACTGACATTTAATCATTCGTTCAGCGCCAGTCACTGAATCAGAATCAGAATAAGAATCAGAATTGTGTCTATTGGCCTATTGGAGCAGCAAGCATGCTCTGTGTAAGACATATGGATGTGGTATAGGCACATGTACACATGTTTTTTACATATCGTTGTTGTTTTACAATGTTGCGCTTGAGAGACACCATCGGCCAGAATCAAATTCCTTCTGTGCCACGCTCACATACTTGCGCCAATAAACGCAATTCTGATTCTCATTCTGATTCTGATTCAGTGACTGGCGCTGAACGACGGGCATTGGGACCAAAGTCCACTGGACACTTGCTGGGTCTGCTGGTGGCAGCTTGAGTGGAGGGTGCCAGCCAAACATCATTTTCTGTGATTCATTGGTTACTGGTGAGAAACCTTTTAATTCCTGTCAATTCATTTTAATAATATAATGCCTAATATAAAGCTAATGCCCATCAATCAGAACATTTCTGAAAAATCTGCAGTACTGGTTAAGTTTGAGGCAATTTTAATGATATTTCTCAACATCTTATTTCAGGACGATGTGTGTCAGTTTTCTGTGAATGCGCACAAAAATATCTAAAGTTTGAATTCTTTTTTTTTTATTTTAGACATGACAACATTTAATTTGAGAAATACATGGCTACTTGTTTTCTTCAGAAAGGAATGATAAACAAACCTAAAAATTAGCAGTTTGTTGATAAGGTAATTAAGCTGAATTAAGAAAACAAACTTTATTTAAGAAAACTAAATCATAGTATCTTAATCTCTCTGCTTGTTTTAATGTGCTGTAAGTGAAATAAAAAATATTACAGAATTATAGCCGCTGACGAGTGCTAGCTCTAGGTGCTGAAACGACAGACTGACAGTGAGTAACTGGGTTAGCTCCAGGTGCACAGCACAGTGCAGACAGACTTCAAGCAGTGATTTCAGCTCTGTTTTACTGTACAGTGCTGGACAATGGCCAGTTGTCCAGCCTTCCAAAGGCCACAATCATTCAGTACTACAGTTAATGTTCTCAGTGGCTGTCTCCCTCATAACCATGTCATCTTAGAACCTTTGGCTCAACTCTTACAATTGTGACCAAGGACCCATTATTCACATCATGTCTGGGTTTTAAATTTTAGTGAGTGATATCTTCACAAAATTCTGCTGGAGGCCACGCTCCCCATAAGTATGGGACTCATTACAAAAGCATCCCATTCACCCTTTCACTGCATGATGCTCTTAGCAAAAACTAGCTGGATCTGTTTAGAATGATAACTTAGATATGTCATTTTTTTCCTTTCTCTCTGAACATGATTTACTATGTCAGACTGGAAACAACAATAATTCTTAAATAATTGAGTAATATCTAAACAATTAGAGCCGGCACTTACACATCATCTTAGTAAAGTATCACTATAAAGGGTGTTTTCTTTGCATTGCCTCCATTTTGATGTTTGTCCATGACTGACATGTGTTTAGATCATGAAATTGGATTCTCTATGTCATACCATACCAAATGGCAACCTTGAACTGTTTGTACTTGGATTGGATTTTACTTGTAAACTTCTAACAGCAATTGAGTTCTCTCCTTATCAGTCACTACAAGTTTTGTGTGGAGTGGTGAAGTATATCATATATAAAAATGGACAAACTCTGCACTGCAAAATTGATGGCCTCCATATATACCTCTGACTTCATGAAGCGTGACTGAGGGAAGCCAAAGATGGTATTATGGAAGTGCAGAGTAACTTTATCTCAGCATATCCATAAATTGACACCAAAACACATATCAGGACTTGTAACACAGGCTGACTGAGTAAGTGGCCAAATCCAAAATGAACATAGGCTACATAGAATTGCAGGGAAAATAGAAAACCCAAATAAGAGAAGAGAAAGGATCAGATCTGCAAGCTTATACTAGCAAAACATTGTTAGGCAAAACAGGAAAAGGGAAAACAGGGAAAGGTTAAAATGCATACACTAATTACACAAAGAAGATTTTTTATTCATTTTGATTTCTGTTGGTCCATTTTTGTGAATTGTTTTTACAATGTGAAAGACAGCTGCAGCTTTACATTTCAAATAAATAGACAAACAAAAAGTCTAGGTAGGTGATCATGAATAGGTGCCAGTCAGGTTTGAGCTACAGCGAATGCAGAGCAGTTAACAACACTGTAGTGCCCTACAGTGCCACAGGGCTACACACATATTTGGGAAAGAACTGTAACTGAATTCTACTAAATTTAGTGGCACCAGAACATTACAGCAATTAAACACGAAGACAAACACCCACGCAAGTTCCTCGTGCTTAATTTAATTTGCCAATGGTTAGCCACATGGCCCTGAAGAAATTGTGGTAATTATTTCTTTGCAAGTGGCTGTGACCATTATCAGCATGTTAAAGACAATGCACATTTATCTTTCAGAGAAGAACATGGCTTTAATTTGAATGAAATTTAGAGCGTATTATTATAGAGCAAGACAGGTTTCTGAGAAAAGCAGTTAACTACAAAACACTATTTTCATTTCAATTTACAGCATTGTGTTTAGGTTGCTGTTTTGCTCAGAGAAAATAAACACTGACTGTCATGATAAACTGGATTAGCATTATAATCACAAGAAAACTTCCATTGGAACATTAGTCATTTGGATAAAGCCATAAAGCAGCCACTATTTACAGGTTCTACAAGAAACACAGTCAATATATACATTTATTAACCATGGCCTCTGAGAGGTTCAGCATAAGATTCTTAGAACAGAGGAGTTGTTTTAAACCGGTAAATTGAATGCTTGCATATCACGGGACCAGATCAGTGATCCATCTAGCAGCAGTACTGCCTGTGGTGTGTGGGCATGTTTACAGAGGTTATCTCAAGAGCACTTGACACTGAGTGAAGATAGCGAGGAGAGGAATCTAAATCCCAATAGAATTTTGTATGACCTTTTCTTTGCACTGTTGCTAATCCCTTAACCTTTGGTGACCCCCAGAAATCAGAGGACAGGCAGAGTAGTGTGGTAAGGAAAATGGATGTTGATAGATGTCTTTGGAACAATCTCTTTTGTTCATTTCATAGACGAAACACTTTTATTTACATCTGTTCCATTTGTTTTAGAACGCTGTAATTAAGCATCATTCCTGAATAAAGGTACACACTACATACATAGTTAAGACTACATAGAGACACAGTCAACAGCACCACATATCATCTGTAAGAAATAATTTGATGATTTTTTGTGTGTAAAAACACTCATGCGCGCACACACACCCGCACACACACACACACACACACACACACACACACACACACACACACACACACACACACACACACAC
>JBBPDE010000011.1:12595408-12606488 GCA_037974605.1 Nannopetersius ansorgii | reverse complement strand
GCCAAAGTCTAAACTGATGTTTTTCCAAGAATTTCTCATTATTCGAGGTTAATTATGACTAATCTACCTCTTATCCCCGCTCTAAACACATGCCCATGAACTCAACCACAACCATAATTCCAGGTCCATTCATGGCAAGAAAGCATCCAACAACTACGATATGTCACCTGCTATTAGGAGAGTAACAGTTCACCCTTTTCATAGTTTAGCTCGGTCCACTTTGTATCTTGGTTCAGCTTGGAAAAAATTTAATCGCCTAAATTTTGCCAGCATTAAGCAAAAACCCATCCATATGTACTGCATTAACAATGTTTCTTGGATTAGCAGTTGCAACAGCCTCTTTCAGCACATTAGCCAATTTCTGACTCGTGTGGGCTTCATAAATAGGTCAAATTGGTCCTTGAGGGCCAATGTTAAGCCCCCTTACTAGTTCCACTCCTCAGACACACTCACTATGCATGGCAATTACAATTAGCAGGTCAACCTGGTGCGTTTGAGCAAACTGTGCTTGAAACTGGCCCTCTGGGATCATATTTGGGCAGCCCTGCCCTAATAATTTGCCTTGATGTTTGCATCACATTTCTTGCTTAAGTAAAAAAAGTGTGTGAGCAAGGTATGAGACTTACAAAGATTGTGTAACCCTTAGTATTCTTTTCAAACATAATAACATCTGCAAAACAGATCTAATGTTGATTTATAGTACACACCTTTGACAGAGTTTTGCTTGTTTAAATGAGCTAAAAATGAAAAATAATTCATGTCAGCTTATGCTTTAACATTCTTTTGTTCTTAACAGCAATACTTGTGATTCATACAGCCGTTCTAATATAAGCTTGCATAAATCAAGTTCTAAGCTTTTCAGTGATAAAGTCTGGAACAACTTGAGTCTCATTAAGAAAATATTGCATAATGTTTAGTTGTATTTGAATTAGTTTAGCTTTAAGGCTGCAGTCTATTAAATGTTGAAATGACCCCAAAGTAATACAATTGTGACTGCACATATTACACTGTTTATAACTGCACATACTCTATGCAAGCTTGTCACTGTGTTGAATTTGTGTTCATCAGTTGAAACCCCATGGTGTATGTGACAACGCATGAAAAAACAAGGTTTCTGGAAGCTGTGTGTGAAGACTCTCTGTGTGTGAAGACTTTCTGGAACACATCTCCAGACCTTTCAGCTGCGGGAGCCTTTGTCCTTCATGTTTTGCAAATTGAAAGTTTCTGCAGTCTCTTGTTCTCACAGCACTTATGTACTAGATCACAGGATGTGCAAGTACCCAAAAGTGCCCCAGCATCAGCTTTCTTCTCTTTCTATTTCTTTTATTTCATGAATGTGGCAAAACCACAATCCACTTTGATGAAGTACCACTTTATAAAACTTCACCCACAGGACAAAAGGACAGAAATCTGTCAGGTGGTAGACAAATTTGGCCTTTGCACATAGCAATAAGTTTTAAAGCTTCAAATTAGGGGGAAATACATGAAACTAAAATGTTATTATTAGGAAACAAACAATAGAGGCGGTCAACCCGAATTTTTTCTTGTTAAAAGCATGAAACATTTCCATGGTTATAAGTCAGTGCTAAATGGGGGCAAAACCCACGTGATGTTTAAGAAAGAAGGGTGCTTCAGGTTACACAGATGTTTACGTAATTATTTGTAAAAATAAATGTAATATAATTACTAAGACACTGAATTAATTAAAACCATACTTGCTTTAGTGCCATAAACTGCATATACAAAGTGCAATAAACTCTTTTGAAATTCTTGCAAATTTGTTTTAAATATGATTAGCAGTGAAAAACTATAAATTCTAGAAGCAGACACAAGTAGGACATTGCCCTTTATAAATATAATTTAAAAAGGGTTTACAGATGGCATTTGCTCCAGACTGCATAGAATTTATAAGGTCAAAGGCCTCTTTATTATATGGTCAGAAATAAACCACAATGTAGGTCATTTAAACCGAACTTCTTGGTCTCAACTATTAATCCTGAAGTCCGGTGGCATTCTTAAAGCGTGTGCTTTAAACGGAATGTCAACTACAAGTTTTATAAACATCTCTATCACTCAAATCAGCTGCTTAGTGGAGAAAAAGTGGTATATTTATGCCTCTTTGCATTTTTATGGCATTAGTTAGTATTCCACATGTTCTCTTGCCAGTGTAAATGACCAGTTATTATTAGTAATTAGTATTAGTATTGCTACTTATTGGGTGGAATTCCATTACGCAACAAAAAAACTATGTTTTTTTCCCTTTTCACCTGCAAATAATGTGTCAGTTGCTAATGTATTGTGCACAGCATCTGTGTTTCCAGAAAGATTTCTGGGAGAGCGAAGGGTATTGAGACTTGGAGAACAGGAGTTTGCCCCTTGCAGCACACTCAGTCACTCTCAGCCTACTCAGTGCAACCAGTGCCAGAACTCTGCCAGACAAGTCTGTTTGAAGCTTGCCTCACCATTCTCTTTTACTACTCTGCCACAATAAGCCGGTCACAGCGGTAATACATAACCTTTGATTAAACAGGAGGCTTTATAAATGCCTAGGTCCTGACTAATAAGAGGCCTGCAAAGAGCTAAGCCAACATTTACTTCAGCTCCCCCACCCCACCCCCAGGCCCATACTGTAAACCCCTCATGCACCATCCACATTGTACTAGCTTGTTAAAGTGGTCATTAAATGCAAAAATAATTCACTGGAAGGCACGGAGAGCAAAAAAAAAAAAAGAAAGAAACAGTTCTTCTGTGGTGTAAGCCACTGTGATTAGAATGGACATGTGATGTGTGTCACTGTAGGTTCGATTGCAGCTATCAATCTCAATTTGGGTTATGTTTCCATAGAATTCTGATGAATGTAACATCTGTATGGTGGACTTTCCCTCCAATACTCCAATATATGACTGTGAACTGCAAACCAGAAATAGTTATGTCTCCTTCACATCAGGCTGTAAACAGGGGCAATTAAGTCACACCCAATGGGGAAGTGGGGGAGGACAAAAAAATATAAACCATTATAATGTTTTCAGAACAGTTTCAGGGTCCAGTACTGAATGTATGACTGAGCACAAGGAAACCAGGACAGTATACCTTCAATGCTAATAACCTAGCTTAGCAGTACTTTTCTTTACTTACTATATATAGTTTAAACAAATCATTAAGAGTTTGGGTGGGTTTACTGCACTGTTAGGGTCCACTACCAAGCTATGTCCCCAAGTCTAGGGCCACACTCATGCCTAGACATCACCATTAGTTGATCATTTTACAGGACCCAGAAGGACAGGCAGGTTATTTGAAGCATTCAGTGAAAAGGTAACACAAGGAAATTAATCTAAATGTGTTAATCATAGAATTTGTTTTAAAGCTTAGTGGCTTTTGCCAGTAACTGTGTTGATTCATTATTTGTGTGGAAAGGATTTATAAATCAAGCAGATTTGATGCATCATTTCTCTGTGTATGCACATCCAGTAGACTTACAGTACAAGTCACATCAGGGTAAATTCACCACTGAAATGATCCCAAGTACAAGTATGTATGTTTTAGTACTGGCAGACAGAATGGTAACAGGTTATATAGCTGTGCAGTAATGAAGGAAAGTTGATGAACTCATGGTACAGCAGGGGAGGGGAGCCATGTTGATGATGCAGGGGAAAAACGGGTAGGGAGGGGATGAAACATGTAAGTTCTCTGCCTAGCCAATTCATCTCTCAAGGGGTTGCCCTGTCACACTCCGCTAAGAGTGCAACCAAATATTCCATTAGTTAATGCTGGCTGTGGCTGCTATTAGCTATTTTTTATGTGAACTCTTAACCTTTGCTTGACAGTGACTATACCAGTGGTATCTTAGCTCAATCCTTTTATAAAGTCATTGCACAATTGATATTAAAACAATTTTAATTGTTATAAAACATATAAAACATGTTTTTAATTTCCCAATTTTACCCATATTTATTTATTTATTTATTTTGAAACTGGTCTATCCAGGGTCTGCCCACAAACATGTTATCTTCATTGTGACTGCGACGACAGTTGGACAAGCTTTAAAGAATTAGGCAATTTGGAAATAACAAAAATGGCTTTATGCCAATATTAGCTTATTTGCACAAAAAACATGATCCTTCCATGTGCTTACAAATAAAATGTAATCTGAACTTGGCCACTATTCATATTAAAGTCTGGCAGTGTTTGTACTGTGGAAAAGATTTTAATAAGTCTCAGGATATTCATTATATCATCTCAAGATTGGAATAGAAACAATCTGCATAGTTTGTAACTAAATGATTATCAAAAATATAGCAAAAGTGTGTTGGATTGTTTGTGGAAACGTAGTGTGGAATTTTTGGCCCAGTGGAAAGTTTTGTAGATCCTGGTTCAAACCCCATGCCTTCTGCAAACAAGCAAACTTTATAAAACATAGAGTATCTGGTTGCAGTTAAATGTTATAATGTGGAATACAAGATTTGGAATCTGAATCCAAACTTAACTGTACTTTTAAATGTTTGACTTCTGGGCTGTGTTTGATTTGGACCCCTATGATCACCGCAAGCAGCTGTATATTGAATTAGGTTTCCTTATTTGACCATAGTGCAGAAGGATGTCAACTACACTTCTCTATATGCACTTTTATTTTATTTATGTCACTTAAAGTAAATAAAGATATTTTGACAACTCTCAGAGGGGAATAAAGTGTTTTTATAAACATGTAATTCTTAAAGAAAATTACACAATTTATAAATCAGTTATATATTAAATTTCGACTATGGAAAAGTGGAAAATTTGTATTGCCACCCTCACTATAAGGAATATATCTGCCCGAAAGTGTTTACTAGTGTTATTTTATAAGTCTAAAGTTTGTTTAATTTCACTTTAAGGAGGTTCTGTCCAGATTTGCTATGTAATTTTATTTAATTTCTTTCACTTCTGACTGCTGCGCTGCATTAGCCAACACTTACAGGCAGAGAAAACTTGCAAGTTGCTGTCACTCTCCTCAGCACTTAAGCGTCTAACGCTAGGCCACAGTAGAGATGATTAATATGTTTTAAAGGATGACAGGTGTCTCCCTAAGTTTCTAGCTTTTGCTCATAGGGGAAGTCTGGATCTTTCAGACAGTTAACTGTTTTGACTACACTTTCGAGTTGCGCGCCATTCACAGGTGTTGAAAGCTGGACATGAGCAGGAGTTAAGCCTGCTGTGTCAGTAAACCCAAACCGGATGCCGTGGTCTACTCAGTGTTTATCAGGAAATATATCAAGCAAACTACATTTCTAGCTTCCAGTACCACATGTGTTAACTTATTGCATGACTTTATGACCAGTTATCTCAGTTTTCCATCAGACATAATTAAGTCGTTTTTTAAGCAAGCTGTACCATGTATGATGGGAGGTATTTTTTAAAATATTGTCAGAAGTAATGCTGTGTCCCGCCTAGAGTGAGTCCCTGCCTCATGCCTGTGGGTACTTGCTCCAGGCACCCACGACCCTAGTAAGTATAAAGCGGTTTAAGAAAAGGAAAGAATGAATAAACAAATATTATCTGAAGTAAAAATAAAATGAATGAGTCCAGGCTCTCAGAGTACTGTTACTGTAGGCTAAAGCAACTCACTAGACTGACGTAGCTTAGATCATTAGTGTACTTTTTCTCTTCTGCTTCTCTTAAAATTACACTAAAATAAATGTAGACAACATTGTTCATACCAGCTAGACAGCACTGAGATTCATTTACACTTTTAACAAGTTAAGGTACCCAGCAAATTCAACTACAATGCACAATACAAGTACAATACAAGTTTTCATTATAGAACATTCTTTTAGAATAATATTGCTATGTGTGACACTAATACTGTGCTGTAAAGGAAGTTCAGCAGAGGCCGACAGAAACCTCATGAACGACTGTTAAAAGTAATAGCTTTAACATATGCCAATATCCATCTGTACACACATGTAGACATCTAATAACGTCTTCATGCAGCAGCCTGAAGCCAAACAAAAAGTACATTCATGGACAATTTGGCTTGTGCTCTACCACTTCCACATGACTTTCCCTTCACCTACTCCTCATATAGGAAACTTTAAAGTTTACAGCACTACCAAAGTCCATTACCAGTAACTTCACTCTTCCACCTCTGTTTAACCTTCAGAACTGCTGGATCACAATAACATACAAATCACTATGAGGAGGCTCCTGAAGCAAGACCAATTCGTTCGTAGCTTCTGTGCCAGTCAGGTAGTTATAGATGCACCAATTAAAGAGGGTGAAGTGCTTGGCAATTAAAACCACTTTCCTTAAAAACTAATTAATCCTGTCTCTTTCCCAGACTCCTCATCGCCCACTTTTGTTAAGCTGAGCGTATTGATGACCCTTGACTAAAATGTTTTAAGCGCAATTAGTAAACCTATCACAACAAAGTTTGCATGATTATGATTGAGAGTGCGACTGAACTTTATGTTCCCAGACCAGACTCTAGTTTTAACATCACTGTTTGATTAATTGAAGTATATTTGCCCTGTGAATATGAGACACATACACAGGTCTTTCACAAGTAGCTTTCCTAAACCTGCACTCTTATACACAAGGATCCTTAAGCTGCAGTAGTGAGACACTGGCATTTGCACATTTGAGCTTAGTACTTGGAAGCCTGGAATAACTCAAATAGTAACTGCATTTAATTCAGTAGGGCTGTGTGTATGCACAGTACAGCCCTCTGCAGTTTAACAGAGCTTACTCAAAGTCTCTAAATGTCATGCCCTGTGAAAATATGACTGTATCCACTGGCATGCTACACACTGACAAATCATTAATATGCTGTTGTACACTGCATATGTCCCAAAAATATCAAAAAAAAAAAAAGCTGTTCCAAAAAAACTTAATGAACCCAAATAAAAGGAAATGGGCTGTCTCCTCTGAAATGATGATTGAACTCACTGTAAGAGACGTTGTCTTTGTTCAAAGCCATGCACATGCTTTGCATTAAATGTCTTGCACTAATTTTTTCGAGGTACACAGTTAAAAGAGCTCTATTTTCCCCAAACAGCAAAATCAGAATAGCAGAAGAGTCTGCAGCCTTAAGCAAGACATGTTTATATCTGCCTGGAGTAATTGTTAGTTTACGTACCGTGAGAGATAAAAAAAGCAAAAGCAGTCCATCAATATGCTCACCACAACAAAGCAGGTTAGGACTGGGGAAGGATGGAACTTAAAGGAGTAAAATCATTACTATCCTACCACTAATTCCAGAAACCTTGTCAGGCAAACAAACCATGTTTGAAGCATAGTGGGCCGCTTTCATGGTAAACTGAGCACTTTAGCTTAGGAAAGAGATTAGAGCCAAAGAGGAAACAGGGAGAAAAGGAATAGAATGGGAAGACGATGATGAAGCAAGACAGCAGAGATGCAGTGAGGACGACAGGTATTGAAGCATGTTGAGGAAGGAAAGCAAGCTCTCTGGACATTCAAGCCGCTCGTTATTGTCATTTCCATCAGGAGCGGCCAAGTCAAACATCACACTCTTATTTGCCAGTTGCGTCTTCCTGCTTCTTTTTTTTCTCTTTACTCCTGAGGAGCCTTTCCCATGTTTTCTTTTCCAACCCTTCTACCACCAACTCCCAACCGACTCCATGGCTCTATCCTTCACAGTTCTGGGACATTCTGGTACAAGAGGTGTTTCTGAGCAAAGAATGCTCTAAAATTCATGGCTGTGGTTTGCATTCCATCTTTTAGAAAACAAGCAAATGGAAGAAATGCCTGATTTAAGTAAATGTCTAAACAAGTTTACCACATAAGAGCTCCGCTGACAATTGAGGACGCTTTCCCAGATACCTTGTCTTCGTACAGAATGTTCTTCATGTTCCACTGAGGGTGTGGCCAGCAAATTTGACAAGACCAGAAGTGATTAAACACTGAATACACCAAACATCAATAAATCTCTGCACATCTGTCCAACTTCTCTAATATACAGATCTGGAAAAAATAAGAGAGCACTGCAAAAATGTTCAGTTTCTTAGGTTTTATCTTTTATAGGTGCAACTGAACAGCTTGGCATAGTTTCTAAGAATTGCTGATAATATTTCTCCTAATTTTAAAGGAAATGACATTACATCAAAATCAGAGAAATGATACAGTGTTTACAGAACTAATAAACATAAATCTCTTGTTCACTCAAACAAAATGGCCATAATTACCTTTAACTTCTAGTAGTGTTTTTCCATCCAACTGGTCATATTGCGAGAGTAGAGTGTTGATTACAGCAGTGTTTTTTTATACTTTTCCTCAGTAAATTAGATTTGATTCAGGTAACCCCTAATCAGTACCTCCGCAAGCAGAATGAGGTGTTTGTGTATGAATTTAACAGACACTGGCATGAAATGGATGTCATGCTCATAGAGATGCTTTATTATAAAATAAATTGCAGTGGTCTCTTATTTTTTTACCAGAGCTGTTTATCCCCATAAAGAAAAGTGCATTTACTTTGGCCAAAAGAATAAATAACATTTTGCATTAGCGAACAGTAGCCTACAGGCCACAAGAATTTGCTGTTGCTAAAACTAGCAAATATTTTATCTCTCTACAGCCAAGTAAGTGGTATTCGTAATATTGAACACACATATATAATTACTTCAGAAACTATGACGATAATTAGTGTCTCATTTGTTGACCTATGTCTACATGTTGGTCTTTTAAGGCTAGTACAAACAAACACATTTTCCTCCCTTTTTACTCACACTTCTCTTGGAATACTTTTTGCAACACATGATGGTGTAAAAATGCTGTAAATATGTTTTTAAGCAACTGTATATTCCCTAATGTCTAAAAGTGTCAGGCTACCGTCAGTGCTGTAGACCTCATTACCTTTCCACTGTGGCAGTCACTTGGTAATTGTCAATTATCATGGTTAAAACAGCTATAAAAACTTGCATGTACTTTGCCCAGTGGGACATGAAACATTTGTTCTTTCCACTCAAATACATTAACAGACATTTAGGTTGGGTTGCACACTGGAGAGTTTTTAAACATCCTGTATTGGCAGAGCTTAAAATCCCACTGTGTCAAAAAAAAACAAAACAATGAACAGCCTTGGAGGGGTTGCATAGCACCTTGCTTTGCTTAGTGGATTGTGATGTAAATTGCATGCGAATTCTGGTAAAGAAAATAGCTGTACGGCAAAGTAAGACTTCAGATAACTGGTAGCACAACATGGGTAACTGTAAAGCTAATTCCTGCAAAGCAATCTATGCTTTTCCTTTAATAACATTATTTATCAGTTGCGTCAGTAAGTTTATTTTGATATTTTAAGAACTTGATGATCTAACAAAGTGTCAGAGTCTACTATTAAGGATTGAATGCTGCTGCATGAAGAAACATTGAATAGGAATGTACTTGCCAAATGCCAAGCTGCTTGAAACAAATGACTCTAATAAAGCACAGATTACCGAATCATAATCTCATCTGTGTCCAACAATAAAGGTAGTTTCTTGCTTCTTTTATATTGTGATATAAAAGAATATGTAGAAAACCTTGGTAGCACACAGAAATCTGCAGTTCAACTTCCTCAAACATAGACCACTGTAGACATCATGCATGTCTATGGGGCAGATTTGAATGAGTTAAGGGAACAAATGCAATATTTCTAAATGTATCAGATGTTACAAGATCTGGGCCTTATTTTTTACAGGACAGTTCGGCCCTCAGCCTGTGTCTTCTCTGTGGCATCTTTAAACATTTCTTCCTCTTTATAATACTGGCCATTCTATAACTCAAGCATATTGAACCATGATCAGAATTCTGTGGCTCAAGCACACCTAACGTTGATCAGGGAATCCTGTGACTTTAGCATCATTAATCTCACTCTGAATCCAATCCAGAGCAATCCAATCGTTTCGATAACAGTCTGTTTGAAAGAGGCAGCTGGATACTCTGTTGTCACTGAACAAGAACAGTACGGCAAAAAATAAAATCTGCATTTACATTACATGTATGCGCCAAACTGTAGACTGCTGAACTATGCATTTTAGTTACATTAGTAGTTAATACTGTAAGATCAGTTTTATCTTAAGAGTAACTTAATGTGGTAGCAATAAGCTTAACATTGCTCAGCATTACTATATTTTATTCAGCTTCATTAAATGAAGTATTATTCCACTAGAAGAAGCATATAATGACAGAACGAGATGCATCTGGTTCACAAGGGGTTAATGGAGCAGTAAGTAGGATTTATGTTTTGCTTGGCAGCTGGAGATTGCTGGCTTGCTGCTAGTCGCATGGCTGGCCACATGATTCGCCACAACATTGGAACTAACCTACATATTCGACCCAACCACTGGAGAGAATGAAAAAGGTTGGTGTTTCTCCAGCTAACAGACTGCCATGAACATTCATTTTTCATCACTCTTTTCATCACACCCTCATGTACTACCAATACTGTTTATCGGTCTTATTTGTTTTAGTTTTAATCAAAATTGTACTTTTTAAACCTTTCAAATCCCAATTGTTAAGGCTTCCCATACATCTTTATTCAGTAACAATGTATACAAATTCTCACTTTTCCCAAAAGACATCTCTGCTTATGCTACTGACCACCTGCACATTCCTGGGATCTTGACCTCTAACACTTGATCACCAATGGCTTACTTTTCCTAAAATGACCCAATGAGTGAGCCATTGTTAACCTGATTGACATAAACAGCATGTAGCCAGCTCAGATAACTAACCCAAGAGGTGCTGGGCAGTGTCCTCAATGACCTCCCACCATATGGATGAGTGTGACAAAAAACATTACCCCAGTCATGTCGAAGCAGACACTTAGGGCACCATTTTGATCTTTCTGTTTTGGAGATTGCCAGTTGAGAATGTGTTTGTAATTTCTCCTATTAATGAACTATTCCACTAAATACTGTCCATGAACAAAGCAAGGAAAACATCTCTCAATTCTCTCTGTGTTCAAAAGTGTCAAATATTCATTTTAAAAGAGCAGTAAAATATTGTGAGGCAATGTTTATTTCAAGTCTTTTCACAGTCTATACACACACACACACACACACACACACACACACACACACACACACACACACACACACACACACACACA
>JBBPDE010000011.1:12532730-12543723 GCA_037974605.1 Nannopetersius ansorgii | reverse complement strand
CGCTGTGTTCGTAGCTGCCCCCTGCTTCACTTGGTGAATGGGTTAAATGCAGAGGAAGAATTTCGTGCTGTTCACACATGTGCTGTAGTATGTTCACGTATGACAAAAAAGGTCACTTTCACTTTTATTCTTTATTTAGGCCTTTGCATACCATTGGTTGGTTAAAATGGCCAGATTGATTGAAATACTGCATATAACTGCTAATAGCATTGGTAGCATCTCTTCAAATCTTGGTGAATGTGATCCCATTTCAAACAACAAGTAAACAGATCTTCAACATTATGATGTTATTTATATGTTCTAATGTTGTAAGGTTATTCAAAAGTGGTTTTAGAAGTATACTATATAATACTGTTTCTGATAGTGACAATCATACCATTCAGTAAAGCATTGTTTATCTTAAAATATCTTAAAAATTATGTCCACCAATGGTATCCGTTACTGGGATTCTTTAAAATGTATATCAGTAATGCAGTTATCATATAGATCAAGCCCTATACTATATACATGTAATAAATGCTGGAATGAAGATGCAGAAGTTGTTAAACATATATATTTCAGAAGGCACAGAGACCTTCATACATGTACATGTCTTTCTGTCCTTGACTGCACTGTTTTTAGCAGCCACCTTGTTGTTCGAGTGTCAGGTGCCTACAGTCAAGGATCTTGTCTGCTATTGCTGACCCAGGCCATAAACAGTATACCCAGCAAAGCCCAGTTCTGTCCTTATAGATACAATGCCACTGTCTGCTTTGTGGAGGTGATGAGTGGTGAGTAGTTTCATGGATAGTTTCATGGACAGCCTTCCACAGGCAGCAGACAACACTATAACTCTCCACCAACCTGACCTTGACCTGTAGGTTATACTGAATGCCTGAAGTAAACAGCCCCTACATCAGTTGAGTAACTGAGAGTTAGACATGAGAAAATGCAGTGTTAGTAAGAATGTGAAGAGGAATTCATTTCACAGAGTTGTTATCGAATACCTTTGTGTCGGAGGGTTGAGAACATGACGTTTTTCTAAATGTAATGTATGAATCATCTACAGATGAGGCTTAAAATGCAAATGAGTGGAATTAGTCACTGAAACAGTTTATCTGTGTGCATTCTGGCCAACTCAATTACATCACATAAAGTGTTGGTGTGTATATTTTTCACTGATGAATTGTTGCACCCCATACATATACAGGGGGTCCTTGAGTCACGACAGTCTCAACATACAACATTTAGAGTTTACAACACTCACCAGTGGCCCCTACCGGTCACTGGCCGAGCCGTGACACTCCCACTCGGTTTACACCGGTAGCCCCAAACTTACGAATTACGTGGGTGAATTAGATTAGTTGCGTGTGGCGGAAGAATAAACAATAAAGTGGCGTATGAGTGAGAGAGTTTTCCTTTTTCTTTCTCTGTGACTTAGTTGTGTTTTTATGATTTAACTGTGTTAGAATTGGTAAGTAACATAGTCTAGGGTGTGTTTAGTTCAGCAAAATTCATTTTTTTTTACTGTTGAAGGAACAGATCTGTGGTGTAACTTGAGGACCCCCTGTATATATATTAGAGATGCTCCGATCAGCATTTTTGTGGCCGATCACCGATTACCAATCACCAAGATCATGATCTGTCAATTGCCGATCACTGCCGATCACAGAATGGCAGGGGAATGGGAATATTTTATCTATAATCTAGCAGAGTTTTAGAGCATTAGCGTTAGCTTTAGCATTAACACTACTGTTAGCATTAGCATTAATGCTAATGAACTCTAACGTTGCTTCTTTAAGCCTTGTCTAGTGCCAGTTGACTCCGTTTTGTGGCAAACAGTCACAAACCAAGAAATAAACCCCCCCTGATTTCATCCCCATGAATTCCATAATTCTGAACGTGATGTCTTTCCACCTTGTACTATCCCTGCTGTATGCATCTGCTGGTTGGGGTTGGGGCTTTGGCTGGTTTAGTTTCAGTTTCATATTAAGTTATATGGCGTGTTCTAAGACGCCTAATCATGTTAGTGGTGTTAAAATGCTGTTGCTTGCTTCCACCTCAAGGGATTTTATCACGACATACATTGCAAACGGCTAACTTTACGTCTTTATCGGACACTTTGAAAAACTTCCAGACAGGAGAATTCATGCTGCCACTGGTAAGCTCCGCTCTGCTGTTGTTTACCTGTGCTGCACGTGTGAAAAAGTCGCGCGAGTAATTTACGTCAAGTGATCGGCTTTTTTGATTGGCGCTTTTGGGGTTTGCCAATCAAGCTATTTTTAGCCAATATTGGCCAATCATGATCGGTGGCCGATCAATCGGAGCATCACTACTATATATATAATTCTGTAGGTGTCTAGTTGGTTGGGTTCAACCCACAGCAAGATCGTGAACCAAATCATAAGTCCAAGCTACACCAGAACTACCTAAGTACATAAGTAAGTTGGAACACATAGAGTGTCCAGAAGTATCCAGACTTAAACCCCATCTAGTTTTAGGATGAAAGATATATATTTAAATGGTTGTGTGTATATTTGTGTGTGTATATATATATCAGGTGTGTATACATATAAGGTGCATGGGTCAGAACAAAGATGACACTGGCATTATACTGGCAGTATAGATTTAAACCAGACTCTTTACCTTAAGACAAAAAAGACACCTTAAATGATCTTGAAAATACCACATAAACCCAGAGGATTATAGGGGTCTACCGTTTTAGACAGATGAGAAAATAGGACAGCAATAAGGCTCTAATTGAGGCTGTCAGGCTTTACCAGAGTTACCCCTTAGCAAACAGCACAGATGCGTCAGGATGCTAGGGGATTTGGGAGTGCACTTTATACTGAGCCACTGATTGATCCCATTGCCTGAGAGATTTCAAAGTAAGATATCCTAATCTTCCAGGTGTTGAGGATAAAGACTGCAAAAAGTATAAGGTTAAAAGACTTCCATCAGGCACAGCGTTCATGATCCATACTGATTTAACTCATCGCTTAATTTCAAACTTTATTTCTCCTTTCTAGAAAAGTTTACCCTTTCATCAAAATGCATGAAAGGGACGTATATTTGTAATGGGCATCATATTTTATTTCATAAACAGTATTCAAATAAGCAAATAAAATACTTTGTATTGTTTACTAGTTTGAAGATTAGTGAACCGATCAATAGAAAGCAGTCAATGGGCTCAGCTTTAAGCCATTTGCAGAATTAGGTGCACAGGATACAATGGCTTTCAGCCTTTTTCCCCAAAGTCTGTCATCTGGTTGCTGTTTCAGTGGCACTATATGAGCACTAGCAGCTGGGCACGCTTTAAGGCCCCTGTGTCTCTTTAATTCCCCCAGCGCAAGCACTCTCATGTGGGAGCAGACACTCAGCCATCCCTGAGGCCTTAGCTCCCCACCCCCAGCAGCCTACAGGCTCCATTCACAAAACCCCAGTGCGGTTTTGTGAACTCGTAGGGCTAACTAAGCCAAGCACAATAATTTAGCCACATGTGCACACACCTCAGGTTACTCGCACAGCTCAAGGATTATAAGCACTCAAGAAAGTCTTCCTGATTAACTCTGAAAATGATGTCCCTAGAGGACCACTGCACTGACCATTAGCTCAAGGCTGTGAAAACTGTAACATTACAATGATAACAAAAAGCATAAAAAATAAGTTAAAATAAGTTGAAGTAACAAAAAGTAATAGAAAAGAATACAGATAAAGTGCATGAATGTTGTGCAAATAGTACAAATAAAAGCAGACCCAGTGATTAATGAAACTGACAAAAAGAAGAATGTTTTTAACAATGGCAGCAGTTACGGGCAGATCTCCCCGGAAACATAATGCATAACTAAATGACAGGCTTCTGCTGATCTAATAGGCGCAATAGGTTTGTATTCATTAAACATTTCAGAGATATGGGCCTAACCCACAAAGCGACTTAAAAACTATGAGTAATACTTTGAACTAAATTCTCTATCTGACTAGAAGTCAGAGAAGGGATTAGAGTACTGTGTTCTCTTTTATTGGTTTTGTTAGAACTCTAGCAACAGCATTTTGAGGCCAGTAAGAAGAGCACTGCAACAGTCAAACCTGCAGAATATAAAGGCGTAGGTATGTTTCTCCAATTCTTGCTTTGACTCAAACCCTGTGAACTTAGCTATGTTGTTGAGATGCCAGAATGCTTAATTAGTTATAGTTTTAATGTGATAGCTGAAACTAAGATCCCTTCCTTGATTACACTTTGAGATTGAGATTCGTGACATTGGTTATAGACCTCATTGCCCTAGATTTCAGATATGCACTAAGCTGCAGCCTTCCTTCTTGGTCTCAAACCAAAGTATCTTTGTCTTATTTTGTTGCATAGTGGTTGGCATAGCTATGATAAGGCACCTTATATTCTTCAGTACTATGTCATTGATGAAAGCCTGGCTGAAAGTACTCAAAGTAGCCATTTAAGTTGAAGTAATTATTAATTTGAAAAGTACTTTCTCAGTAATATTGTCATTTAACATCAGGTCTAAAGTAGGCTGGTAAAGTAACACCACTAGGACCGTTGAACTGTAGCCACGCCCCTCAGCAATTCAGGGGCGTGGCTCATTGTGCAGCAGGGGGCGGTGAGAACACGCCCCATTTCACGCTGTACACAAACACACACACTTGTTACAAACTAGCTTTAGAGAGTGAGTCAGACACACAAAGTCTGATTTATCTGGTGACGATAGCGAGGATGAACAGAGGCACTTTGAGCTTCTCTAGAGTAAGCAGCCTAATATCTGTTTTACCTGCTGTTGTTGGAGCTTTTTTGGTTAGCTTATGAAGCTATGTCTGGTCTTTTGCAGGCTAGCTTATAAGAAAATGAAGTTATATGTAGTCTTCTGAAAATAGTTTTTTGTCATGTCATGTTTACACAATATTTAAAAAAAATAACTATTTTCATTACATTCACTTTACTCACATATTAGTATAGGTTTTCCAGAATATAACAATATTTGTCACTTTGGTGTAGATGTTTTTAGTGAGATGAAATAATTGTGCAAAGGTGAGAGAAGAGAGCTGGTCGTAATTTGCAGAATCTCAAATGCTTGACAGCAAAAAAAAGCCTTTTTAAAAACCTTATGAGTGTCGAGACAGCAAGTAGTTGGTAGCACTATTTCTGGAAACAAGTGTAATGCCATGAGCAAAAGTAAATTCTGACATGAAGTCTATCTTCTGTTTATTTTTAATATCAATGCTCGTTACTTATTACACTTTTTAGAAACACAGTTGAGGTAACTGTGAAGGATTTCTTAAGCTATACAGGGTGGCAAAAGAGCTTATGCATTGGTAATTTTCCCATTAATATGGGAAATAGGGGACTGTCTAGCCTTGTACTTTACTAACTGTGCAAATTTACTTTAAAATGCTTATAGTTCTCCATGTAGTATTACAACAGGATGTTTCTTTTAATTCATATATATTAAAAAATATATAATTTGCTGCTAACAAGCATGTTCTAATATCATTAGGAAATCTACCCAGCCCTATTTCCACAAGTTAAAAAACAAAAAACAAATAAAACCCTTTTTACCGGTAATGTGTCAGACAGCAAAGAAAGGTCCCATTGTGTAATGACATGGGTAGTCTACCATATTCATTTAATGAAGCATGTTAGCTAACTTCCTCACACCCTAGTGTGCCTGTGCTGGCTGAAGACCGTGTGGTGTGAGGAGGAAGGAAAGAGGCTATAAGGAGGCTATAAAAGCAGTGTGACACAGAAACGCAGGGCAGTTGCACCCTACTGACATTAACCTTTTCACCACATCAGGGCTACAGGTCACTTGTCCTTCACAGTTAGTGAAAGCCACAGTAAGATCACACTTTTTAATGGCCATGTGAGGGCCTGAAGCTGATTTCAGTAAATAATGTTATGATAATGTGATGACAATGTAACTTCATAACAATTCTTGCCTACAGATTAAGCTAAAGCATTACAGAGATTTATTTATTACACATTACCGAGGGGATATAACAGGTTTTTAGGTTCAATGCTTTGGTTCAATATTTGGTTCAATATTTGGTTCAGTTTTATGCAAGGAAACTGTCTTGAAATATTGATATACTTCATTCCACTGCTTTTAACACAGCATATTTGACACTTTACTGATATTATTATACCCTTGTAAAAGCATTATCTGGTTTTCTAAAACAATACAAAAGAAGTTCCACATCAAAGGCCAAAGATTTTCTATTGCTATGAGCAGAACTCCTACTGTTTCCAGGTGTTTCTTGCATTATGTTCTTCTGTCTTTTACCCAACCTGCAAAAAGCAATAAAATGTACACAAACTCCCTTCAAAGTCTAATTGAGTCTTTCCCCACTCCTTTCATGGTCCCTTCCAAATCGAATTTAGTTTATGAGTTGCACAGACAATACTGCACTCCTGACAAAGTCCAGACATCTCTGCGTTCCTCTGACCCGTGAGAGGGCAGTTTTTGAGGGGCAGGCACGAGCCACTCTGGCTGCCCACATGAGAGGGGCCTTGTCTGGCAGCCCCAGGAGACACACTCACGAAAATCAAATGAAAGTGGAAAACCAAAAGTGCTTTTCCACATTGCTCTATAGAGACAGCGCTCAAGCCACCATGCATATGTGCACCCAGATGCACCCAGACCCAGAGGGGTGGGGGCCAAGAACTGCCAGAAACACAAATGTAGGATGATACAAACAGGGATGCCTATGATGATTCCTCTGCTTCCCCTACCTGCTGTGGACATCTGATTTATTTCTAAGATAAGATAAACATTTACTAGTTCCACACATGGGAAATTGTATTGCCACGGCAGAAAGTGGACAGCACAAAAGTAACAACAGCTAAAATAAAAAATAAACAATAAAATGTACTAAGGAATGTACTTATACTTGGAATATTTACTTATACATAGAAATGACAGGAAGATACAGCATTAGGTCTATTGAATAAAAAGTCCTAGAAAAAATATATTTCTTCTTTTAACCCAGGAGTCATACATTTGGTCACAACAGCTCCAGTTAGATACACTGAAACATGAGAATCCAATGCTAATCCAAAATATTTTCATTGAAAGCCACTAAGTTTTACACGAGTGGTTCTTAACTGAATTACTTCACGTAAGATGAAGCATCTAAAAGCAACTAACATGACATAGTACAGTGCAAGTGCATGCTACCTCAAGCTATATTTGTTACAATATTGGATCACATATTCTTTTTCTTTCCATCACTGTATTTTCTGCTGATATCTGTCCAGTCTTGACACCTGCTGTCTGTAGCTCTTGACTTAAGTTGTATGTAACAGCCAACTTCTACTATATACTGCAGAAAAGAGACAGCTACTGTATTAGGTCTAGATTGAAAGAGGAGTTTTGACAGCAGCTTTAAAGGTGAACAGTTGATTGACTGTTTCCACAGGTCATGTCATGTGCATCAGGTATTTTTAAAATCAAAGCCATCTCAAACAATAAAGCGAAGAAAAAATGTATTAGTGATGTCTTTTGGTGTGTTTCAAACAGAGAGAAGGCTCCCTAATGAGATATCCAGAATCACTGCAGCAGCTTGATGTGCAAAGTCTATACACTCCCATTCACCAGCTCAACCTTTTCAAACTGTCAGTCAGATTATTCACAACCACCACTGAGACATTTCCCTCAAACTTCGAATCAGAAACAGTCTATTCATCATACCATCCACAAACACATTTCCTTCATTTTCTATATGGTTTATTACTGTTCACCAAAGTCAATCATTTAATGCCATAGGCTCTTTTCTCAAACTTGGATAAAAAAAACAAATAATTGCCAGAATAAGTTACTTGATGACTAATTTAATCAATAGTGGCAGCCCTACCATCATGCTATTGAAGGCGGTACCCTTTGAACTTAATACACCAGTCACTGTGTCAGTCCTCTTGGAAGATCAGGCATACATACTGCTGATAAACTCCAAACAGTTGCCATAACAAATGTGGATGACAAAACTGGAATACGGCATCAGACGCTTTTGCATATGTTTTGGAGGGATTCTGGTGGGGTTCTGGTTGAAAAACCCTCTGACGGCACACTGTTCATCATCAGAGGACATTTGAGTTATTATCTGCTATTTCTTTGATGTCTTTCAATTGTGTCACTTCTCTTTCTCTCATATCATCAAAGTCTTCAAAGTCTCCTACACACACACCGTACACTGTGAGCGCACGCTTGATTGGAAATGAGCTGAAATGATCTATTTAGTGAGGGCCTTCTTAGAGGTATGAGTCATTTAGTGCTGGAAAGCAATAAGCCAGTAAAGTCCTTTCAAATGTCCTTAGCTAAGCCAGTGCAGCTCTGTATTGCATCCATTTTTTGCAGCTTCGATGCAGAAAAAAGAAATTGCAGAAATTGTAGAGCAGCTTTCTGACATAGCCTCCTCACGGGGATCCATATCACAGACACACAGCCATGCTGTACCAACCCTGAGAGGAAGTCTTTTACCCAACTGTTTGCTGGTTGTCCTCTGGTACGTCCCTTAGCAGCTCATGCTTGTGTTGGAAAAAAGTAAACAAGCAATGTCAATTAAAACTACTTGTTGCAATGTGCAGTATAACAGCTTATTCTGGGCAGAAGTAATTAAATGTAAGATATTTTTTTAAGTTTTCATTAATAACGTTATTTACGCTGCATTTAACTGGATACCAAGTGTAAAGTGTATACAATTTTAAAACATCTAAAAGCAAACATCTTGGCACATGTGATGCAGAAATTTATAAGCATTACATTAAGGATAATGCAAGCAATGTCATGATATGGCAACATCAGAGAATGCAAATGTATAAGATATATCACTTAGCATTAGCCATAGGTGACACAGGTGACAAGAAAATGAGGAGTGACTAGCTTTTTTAGTTAAAAAAAAAAAAAAAGCTCAAGACTACTTCTAGGTCACACATTTTTTTCAGTGAATTTCCTTTTCTTAAGTAGCAATTATTTAGCTGTCATTATTTTCTAGATTCATATTTAAAGAACTGCATGACATTGAAACAGAAAAAAGTTGGCAGCTGCAGCTGTAAACGGCAGCATAAAGAAATGAGTTAAGTGAACAATTACTGAGCTGTGCCAGACTTGACTGGTTTGTGTGCACATGGGAAATCTTTAGTACATAGCAATTAAACATGGTTGATTTGGAAAGGGGGCAGAATGTGACCCAATTTTGTGATCAAGGGGAGGACAGCAGTGTTTGGCTACTGGGCTACTGGCTTTACAGACTACATACTCTGTTAAAGGCATTTCCATTGGTATTTTTTTTTCATTACTGGCAAGCCTACCTCAAGGGACATCCTTGATTTATTAAGCCAACAAGGTTGTGCCTTAGTCTATAGCACTCTCAGTATTTTTTCTATGCTTGACAGATGGAATTACTTCGAATGAAAAACTTAATTTTATATGTGTAAATGAACTCTGACGCAGGCCTGATTGTCAGGTTATATTACTGTCCACATATTTTGTACGTTTCCTTTGTAGTAGGTGAGGGGATCCAATCCAGTAACACTTTTCGAGGTCTAATAAGCTCTCACATGGTAATAAGTATGCAGTGTTGCAAATTGGCCACTTTGACAGAGGCTCTGGTGGGACATTAGTGGGATCCGTGGGAATGAATAAAGTATTTTCTCGGCTTACTTTTTTTGTTTACTTTGGCTAGCCAGTTCTAATCCAAGAAAAGGCCATACTGGAACAATTTACCTGCAGTATAATGGTTTCTAACTATTAAGAAAAGAGCATCTGAATTCACACACTTTCCCTTTTAGTCTCTCTTCCTTTCCACCTCCATATGGAGATGGAAAAAAGAGCAGCAAACGCTCTTGAACACACATTACTGCAGCTGAGAGTAGAGTGAGGAGAAGTTTGTTATCTAGCAGTAGATTCATCAAACCCTGCATCACATCAGGCATCATCCTACTGGTGTGGCTCCATATCCGGACTAGTCTTATTGTCCTGGTGCCAGCGGTCCATAAAATCACAGGCCAGGAGCAGCCAGCCATTTAACAGACAAACACCTTGAGGCAATACGAACTTGGCCATGTCAGCAGTATTTAATCTCTTTCTGAGATATAAAACACCAATAACAATGTTAAAATATGTTCTATGGCAAAACGGCATTTGAAAAATGATGTATTCTATGGCTGTTGTGAAAAGCCTGAGGATATAAGTTGCTCTCCAGGCCTTCTTAAAAGCTTAACCTAAATGAAATTCGATTTGAGCTGAAAATTGGGCATGGGCATAAATAGCATTTTTAATGTGGGGAGGACACAGCACTCTATGTATCAGGAGTAGGTAGGGTTGGGGGTGGTCACGTCACCCACTGCTATAATGGTTTATATGCTAATGCTATAATGGTGCCCATGAAACTGGTTGTACTACATTGTGATGTGCGTCCACTGCAAATCTGATCAGTTGGGTCCAAGCGAAATGTGTGAGCAAGAGGCTGAATTATTTTACAGCTTCAACAGGAGGACAATTTAAGGGTAATAAAAGTCACGTAAGAATTTAAAAACAGATTACATTTTACACAAAACAGATTACAAGATACACCAAATCATGTCGGAGGAACAGAATAATACATATTGTAGCTAACTGTGGCTAATTTGCTTGAAGCTGGGTAAACTGTATGTATATGCCATTATGAATAAACCTACAAAATTTAATTCATACTCACAATCCACACAGACATGTATTGGCTGCTGAATTTTGATATTTTTTGAGGGAGAAACTTTAATAGATGTTAACGTGCCAAATTAAATTACATTAAATATTTAGCAAAGCTTGTGATATTGAAAAGTTTCTATTGCTGCACCCCTTATGGAGCAAGTGTCATAAAATCTGGTGTGCTTTCAAAAAACTTGGTAGTGATGCAGCGTGCCAAATTGGGTAGTGAAGCACTAGATGTTTGTATTAATATTACACACTCGGTGGGACTACTCTACAAATGAATCATAATTAGCTAGAGTCGTGCATTTCCTAGAACCAACCTG
>JBBPDE010000011.1:12452617-12480250 GCA_037974605.1 Nannopetersius ansorgii | reverse complement strand
GAATTATATCGTATCGACCAAAATTAAGAAATATATCGTGATATAAATTTTTGCCATATCGTCCAGCCCTAGCAGAAAGGAAAACATAGTATCGGTGGGTTCCTAATGCCATTGTTAAAAATGCTCAGTGTGTTTTTCAGAGCTAAAACCTGAAGGTAAGGCCAAGGTCTGCATCGCTCCCACCCCTTACAGCACAGTATTGTATTTTGTTGGGGATGAGCAAATGCACAACCCAAAGTAAAAATGGAAAAAGTGATAGCTTTATGCAGATGGGATTAAATGTACATGGGGTCCTGCAGTAGTTTGGTCCTTTACAGGTTCTACTCAGTGATTTTATTCCATCCGGATCAGCCAAGTTGTTTTTTTCCTCCCTCT
Source organism: Nannopetersius ansorgii (assembly GCA_037974605.1). Taxonomy (NCBI): domain Eukaryota; kingdom Metazoa; phylum Chordata; class Actinopteri; order Characiformes; family Alestidae; genus Nannopetersius; species Nannopetersius ansorgii. Next base: position 12,479,875 of record JBBPDE010000011.1, on the reverse strand, counting down.
TCCTCTAATGAAATGACAAATTCCCTATATTTTTCAGTGGTGAAAAGTGGTGCGTAGTGGTGAGTAGTTCTGTCCAGATACACATTCAGATTTTCCAAAGAAATGTGTGGTGGTGGTGGCCTAGTGGGTACTGGTGGATACTTTCCTCTGGACCAAGAGGTCAGCAAACAACCACTGGGTTCCTGAGCAAGACCCTTAACCCCAAGTTGCTCCAGGGAGACTGCCCCCTGTAGTTAGGGAATTGAAGTTGCTTTGGATAAAAGTCGTCTGCTAAATGCTGTAAACATAAATGCCATTACGCATTGAGGAAAAAAAAGTTTGTATAAGTTTGTATGATTGTATTAAAAAGGATTAGTTGAAGTGATGGGTATGGTTTTTACAAATATGTTTTTATTCATTAGATAAATGTTTTTATTTTATTTAAAAAGCTGTACATAATGTAGTAACTTCATATAATTTACCAGACGCTTTGATCCAAAGCGACTTGCCTTCCCTAGCTACAGGGGGCAGTCTCTCCTTGGAGCAACTTGGGGTTAAGGGTCTTACTCATTGAGCCAGTGGTGGTGTGCTGAAGGTAGGATTTGAACCCATGACTTCTTGGTCCAGAGCCAAGTATCCTACCACTATGCCACCACCACTTAGGACTGACTATGTACCCTTTTTTGATACTGATATATTTAAACATCAAAGTATCTGTTGATACAGACATGATATTTCCTCTTTAATACCTATTTTGACAAATAATTATTAACTCAAACATTCTCAAACTACCTCACAGGAAAACATGACACCAATCCAAGTGATGGTGTGCCATTTCAGACACAGGATTGGATCTGATTTATTTTTTCCCCTCCCAGATCTTAATCATTCTTTCGGGCTGATGTTGGACTGATACTGATCCATCGATATAGTAAATGCCATTTAATATTAGAATGTTTATTTTTAGAGTATAAGCAGAAAACTGATTAGGTGAGGTTTTGATAAAGGGATAAGGCCTCAGAATAATAAAGAGAAAAACTGTTCTCTTCCATTGATTATGTTTGTGTTTGAATGACAAGCCCAAATACATTCTCCCATTTACATTCCTCTAACTGATTATAGTATCTTTCCACGCATGGTTGGAAAACACCACTCTTACACTTCTATGCCCAGGCCTTGTTGCTCTCTGTGGATCTGTGAGAGCACTAAATCACTCGTTTTAATGACACTGTCTGTCTGGAGTTGATTGCCTGCTTAATTTCACCAGGAGGTCCAGGTTTTGCTGCAGCCAAACTGGATCCTTCCAGCCTCTTTGGATCGTTGCAGCCACTCAACACCTTCACCGTAGAATGACTCTGCGCACAGTCTGGGAACCAGCGTTTGAGTTTGGATTGCAAGACTTCTCACAAATAGGGACTTGATGGGAATCACGCTCTCATTCGTGCTTATTTGTCCCCCGAGAACAATTAAAGGTCAACCTGGAGCCTTGGATTTCATACTCCGCACCATCTAGAGGGTTTTTAGTCAAGTACACTTCTTTTATTATACTAGTGCTGTAATGAGTGTTGACATAGGTCACTCAGCAGTCAAGTATTTTACGGGAGATCCGTAAAGTACTGTGCAATTTAGCATTAAATCTGAATAGCACAATCACCTATGTTCTGGGAAACATATAATGACAGAATGTGATTTCCTTTTAAAGAAACAGGACTATTACTCCTTTTCCACAACACTGGTGCTGGTGCCAGGAGCTGGTTCTGGTGCTCGGCCGTTGCTGACCTGGAACCAGCCGAGAACCGGCCCGCATTTACACTAGACAGGAGCTCAGTGGGAGCCGAATGAGAATACATGACAGGTCGCACCCACTAAACAGAAACAAACATGGCCGAACTCAGTTCCTGCTTGCTGGTTATTCTCCAAACTTTGAGAATTTATTTCAGTGTTGAAATGCAGCTTATTCAGCGGTTTATTACCATTTAAAGAGATCGACATAGACAACGATTATGCGCAAGACTCCGCCCACCGCTCATGATGTCACGGGTTCTCGCTACGAGAACCAGAAGAATCTCATTTCATTCCCCATTTGTGTGCTCCTGTTTTTTCGCTCTTATTTCTAAAACATTCTCAAATGCTCAACTAATTGCAGGCTACACAAAGCCTGTAGCCTCTACATGTAGGCCTTCAAGTCATGTATGCTGGATGGGAGTAATAATGCAATTCTTCAACTTAAACACACCAAAACTGACAACAGAAAACTGTGAAATGCCGTTAGAGTTACAGATTCCAGTGTTGACTTTTCGAAACAACATGGCTGAGCTCTCCGAGGTTAACCTCAGTTTAGACTGGAATTTAAAATAGCTCATTTCTAATGTCTGTAACATTTGTTAAGTGAAATCTGTATATTTCTTTATATGCTCATGCATCATTAATAATTAATTACAGAAAATTAGAAATTCTTTGCAGGATGAATTTCAAGCAGATTTAGTAATTTTTCCCTCTGTATGGAAGGTGTTAAATGCTTTTAATAGCGCAGTTAAATGATTGCTTTTTATTAAACCTATTAGAAATATAGTTTAACAATTCAGACTGATTTAAGCATTATGGCTTATATCTCTTTGCTGACTTGACTAAAGTGTGACATGCTGTGGCCTAGACATGGAGCAGTCACACGGCCTTTGCTCTGTGTTCTGTCACGCCTGTCAAATACAGGAAGTGTGCAGTCATACATGGCAGCCAAGGAGGCAGACCATGCTCAGGAGACTACAGTGTGTGTGTGTATATATGTATATATTCATATACATGAGTTCTGAAAGTATTATTTGAAAAAAAACATGCAGAGGATAGTCATTCGGTGACAGATGCATTTATTTCCATATGAATTAAATAAATACATGCATATTTACTGACTTACAGTCAGGCTTGTGTGCATTACATGCCATATTTTCTTGTCGTTCTGTCACAATTGTGACCGTTTTTTTTCCTTTATTTTGGAAGCTCTAAAAGTGTTGTTTTGGCTTTGGGCAGCTAATGCAAGGTAAAAAAAATTAAAAAGAGGTTGTCTCCCATAAATTGTATCAATGTCATGTGACTTGTGTGAATGGAGACATGGCCACGCCCCTTTACATCCAGCCTGCACCTCTGGAAAGAGATGTCTGCCTCAAACTTGTACAAGAGGAAGTTCATAAAATACCTTAATTAACAGATATTACTAAAATATTTTGAACACATATTTCCTAAAGGGTCTACTACTAATATTTAATGAGAACTATATTCCTGCATGCATCTTTTCACCGAAAGAAGAGTAAATGTAAGCACGGCAACAATTGTTGCCGCTAGCATAATACATAGTCATAGTGCTAGTTACACTACCTCTCAAAGGTTTTGGCTGTTTATTCTATTTATCTTTTGTTTATCTTTTTTTTTTATCTTTTTTTTCTACACAACTTAAAACTATCAGAGGTCAGGCCAGGGGGTGTTCCACGAGATATTGGTGGGAAGAGCGGCCTGTCGGGGGGGGCTGGGTCGCTGCAGTGGGATCCGCCCTGCTGGGGGACGGGCCTTGGGGTCTTGGATCTTTTCAGTGCATGGATGGCCCTGCACCGTGTGAGTGGTCGCAGAGGGTCTAGGGGTTCCCTACCCATTCCCTACACATGTACCACAGAGTGGGTGTAAATAGGTCAAATAGGTCAAAATAGGTAAAAAATTAGACTATGTAGTTTCCCATATGCAACAATTGTTGCTGAGTATAAAACCTACATTTTCACCATCATAACCACCAAAAATTGAAAAATTCAAACATATTGCGTGTTAGCAATGTCTAAGGAGTAAAATGCATGCACTTATTTTGCAGGGAAAAATGTGGGATTAAACGGGTTAAAAGATCCAGAAAGTGCTCAGATGCTGCAGTGTCTGGAAGCAATCAGGATGTGCTAACCACTGTCTTACATTTGTTGTTTCATACATAATTTGTTGAACTATGCTTTTAAATTTAAACACATCATTCAAGGCTATATGGCATCACTAAAGGCTACATGACACTGGAAAAATGTTATGAATGTTTTATGCTTGAAAATGTAAGCGTAGGGGAGTGAACTCCACTTGCAGTAGTAAAGTAGAGAGAGGAGGCACAGACGCAGATTTCCATCCTGAGATACACCTTTTTATAATTAAAAACAAAGGAGGCACAAGAGCCAAAGTTCAATAACAGAATGGAACTGAACGGAATACAATCTATGGCAGAGTGATGGAAGACAGACAAAGGTAACCTAAAACAGAAACAGCTTTATACAATTGTGCACAAACTAAAGACCAATGAAAGGGCAAACATAATTGTTCCTTGATACCTGACCTCCTGAGAACCCTTATTCCTAATACCGACCATGGATGAGACCAAACCTGTAGTCAACATAAAAGTCCCCATACATCTAGTCCAATGGCTGCCTATAGTGGCTACCGGCTGGGGATGTTACAGTAAGTGAAAGTAAGTAAAGTATTTCTTATAGTCACACATGAACACACCATTGCGCAGCAGTGGTGTAAACAATGTGAAATTCTTTCTCTGGTTGTAACCTATTTACCAAGTGTGGCAGTGGCCAACCAGCAAACAGCACCCAGGTGGCAGAGTGTGGGGACGATATCTTGCTCAAGGATAGCTTGGTGGTGCCACTAGCAGTCCAGGGATTTGACTCCACTACCGTCCAATCTCAGTGGCAATGCCTTAACCACAAGGTTAAGCTGCATTTTGCCAGTATAAAATAGTCTTGCTTGAATGTCCTGTATTTTATGCAGTCTGTGTTCATTCTGTGTATTCCATTTCTCAGTCAGAATGATTTTGGTCCATCAGTAGGAAAAGTGGAGAAATAGAAAAAGGCGCTTTCAAAATGTCGCAGTTGCCGCATTCCTGAAAAGGACAGCAAGAAAACACACATTATCAAAAGAATGACAAAAAAAACTATGCAAAGACAATTCATTAATAAGAATTTGTAATAAAAAATATATTTTCATTATACCAAATGATCACTTGCTAGAGTTCATGTTGTAACCCTGCACTGGGCCTGATTTACCTATTTTTTTATTTATTGCTCTGACCAAGTGGGAACTGGTGGTCATTTAGACCTATTTCTCCTGAAGACATAATCCTTTATGAACTGTTGACAGAGAAAATATTAACTAAAGCACCTTAATGGTTACCAACCTGATAGTGTTTGAATTTTTAGAGTTTTCATTTTCCTTAACATTTTATACATTTCCTTTTTTAATGAAAAGTATATTTAAAGATCATGAACTGTTGCTGCAAAACAATAATGAAGATAGTACTCAACTGTTCATCTTGGGGTTCATTTTCGTCGAAAATCTTCAAGAATGTCTTTTGATCGCTCTCTCTGAACATGTCTGTGTCGCTGAGGTTTTTCCTCCTTTTGCTCTGGTATATATCCCTGGCCACCCAGTCCTGCCTCTGGCTCTTCTTTATGCTCTTTAAGATTCTTCCTCTCTGCCAGAGCTGTAGAATTCCAGGCCACAATGAATATTTTCATTTTTTTACCTTTGATTGTCCTTTAGAGTTTTTAAAATCTTACAGAACTTTTGGTAAAGCACCGCTCTCTGCTTTCAGCAAACTGCGCCATATCACTGCATTGTTGCAGTTCAGGTCCAACCCTTGAATATATTCTTGCCAACTTCCTTGTAGCTTTATTTAGGAATTATTGCGCAATCCCAAACAATCCCATTGCCTAGACCACTGAGGTGACTGTTTACAGAATTACCAACCCAGTCTATTTATAGCCTAGTATCAATAGTTACCTTCTACAAAAAGCATGCTTAGGTTCAGGTCTTGACGCATTTGTTCAGTAGATAAAAGTGAACAATGGTTTGCACAATTGCAATTGAATAGTAAGGATATGTTAACTGTAGTGCTCTTAGTACTGAAGTACATCTTAATCGTCAACTTTTATTATCCTATCTACTTTTTTATCTTTAGTTAGATGCTACAGTACCTTTGCAATAAAGGTAGAATAGTTATGCTAATCAAATCTGTTGGAAATAAAGTGCATTATTTCATAAATTTGACATGTCATGAGAGTAATGAAAAGGGGGCATTCTGTCACACATGAACACACCACAGCACAGCACACAGTGTGAACAATGTGAAATTCTTTTCTGGATTAAGTCAATTCACAAAGTGCAGCCCCTGGGAAGCAGAATGTGGGGACTGTACCTTGCTCAAGGGTTCCTCAGTGGTGCCACTCGCAGTCCTGGGCTTCACAGGGCCTCACCAGCTGTGTATGTATGTTCTCTTGAACGTTTATGCTATGGTTGCTTTCAATTTTAATGAAATCTACAGTGTATCCAATACAGAGCTTGTTTGAACTAAGAAACCAGTCCTGTCATGTTCCGACATCATTTTCCAAATACGTGTTGGCCTCTGGATTTGCTTTTCAGCCCACTTTGAATTACTTTGAACAGTTTTTTATCTGGCACACTGGAGTCACACACTCAAGAGAAAACAGGTAATAACAAGTGAATTTAATCAAGAAAGTACAGTTTAGTGTAGTCAAAAGGAGATTTGTAATTCATTTGGTAGGCCAAAAATGACTGAGATATTTTTGGCTGTTAAAGTATTTGCTGGTTTATGGGAAACAACAACAAAAAAGAAAAAAAAAGATTGGTTATCCTAATTTCCATTAAATTATGTTACAAGAAGTCATGAAATAACTAGGACTCTTGTTCCTCTAATATAATATCCATATTACATTTTCACCTCTACCTCTCCTTTGACAAAGTTTTTGCACATCACCACTACTTCCTCCTTGTTCCTCAGTCCTCTGTTAGCTCTTTTTTGTGGTTGGGCTTCTTGCTCATGCAGTATCTGCCCACAATTCCAGTCCAAGTTCCTAATTGCTTCCCTGTAACACTACTAAAGTATGTTCTAAAATGTCTGTTCTTAAATCAATCATGTAATGAAGGCACGGTCCAAACTCATAAAACTACCCCTGAGATCAGGTTGGTTCCAAGATATGGTACATGTCGGCATTGGACAAAGCTAGCACCACTGCCCTTTCCAACAAATACTTGAAGTGTCAGTGTTAAGAGCTTTAGGGGACAGACAGACAGGCAAAGGTCTGCAGACATAGTTTATAGTGCGGAATCCCTTCAGGAATGCTGACCGGTAAACAGCGGAAGACTAACGAGCTGTGAGGTGCTTTTGGTCTGGAAAGCAATGGAAGTGCAAGTCATCATCACTTCAAGTGCCCACCTCCCTGCTCAGCTTGTGTCACGATCAGTTGGCTTCATCTCTCCATAAGAGGCGAAAAATCTAACGGCATCACAAATTGCTTTTGTCCTAGGACAGACTGGCACCATGCAAGGCATCCCCGGATCATACGCGGGCTTGTTTTACAACAACTTGGCCATACAGTAGAGATGCCTCTACTATAAAAGGTATGGTAAGAAAAAGATTAATGATTCCTCACAGAGACCGTTAGTCTGGAGAGGAAGACGGACGTCTTATTTTAAGACCTTCTGAAATAGCAGAGTGTGATTGAGGATAGCGGAGATCTACAGAAGCTTAATTCAACTTCAGCTATTTGTCTAAGTCTGTGTGGCAGGTCTTTGCTTTCAGATTTTCTCATTTTTTTCCACACATTGTATGGTTCTAACTTTACCACAGTTGCTCTTGATTTCTGTTCCTCTCCCAGCCAAGGGAAAACTTGCTCTGGAAGCATAGGTACACCATCAAAGGTCCTGTGGTAAGAGCAAGAATACAAAATAACCAAACATCATGTCAAGAATCAGAGAAAGTGATGAAAGGTTGCCTTTGTGGGTTTTTTTGTGCAGTCCCTCTCAGGGCTGAGGCTCCTCCTTTTTCAGGCGTGATGCTTGAAGTGCAAATTGTAACCAGGAGAACTTTTACACCCATGGGTGTAATGTTGCCTCGAGCCAGCCAAGACCCTGTCATTTCCTAGAGATGTATGCCTTTATCGCTGCTTTAATCGCTGCTGTCCATGGGCATTTTCTCTGTAGCAAGTAAATATGGATCCTAGGCGTTTGTACCATTGCCCTGTACGTTACTACTTGCATGTGGAAAGTCATCCTATACATCACGGTAAGAAGCTGTAAGGGGGATTGCACAGCATGGGTATGGAAGGCTGTGCTCCGGTGGTAGTTTCACCTTGGCTTAAGAGATTCAACACTGCCAAGAGCAGATGGAGGTTATGCGGTAAAAGAACCCAAGACATTAAGAAGCAAGAAGAGCAGAAGAATCCACAAAGTGGATAATGGAACATCAATGGACATCACTCAAGGTTTCCTCATTCCTCTTTGCTCTTTTGTTAATAGAAATCTTGCACTGATCCCTTTTGAAAGAAGATTAGCCAAATACCTCTTCTTCTTTCATTTCATACGGTCAGGAGCAGGGTGGAAAGCAGGGCGCTGTTATCAAAACAGTGGAAGGGATCTTATTAATCAAAGGAGGCCATGCATGAAACACAAGCCCAAATTGAGCTTGCGCTGAGGAGGTGTAGCTCTCATTTCCCTTCAGACCTGGTAGCTGGCACTTCCCTCCAGGAAAGACCAATTATAATATCAGGTTGGTGTTATTACTGTTGATTATGTTCTTCTGAAGGCCCGCCGTGCCCTGGGTTCACTTCCCCTTAGCTGTCCACGCACTGCTCTCACACTTTGAAATCCAATCCTGCTGGAGAAGAAAGAATCAGCACCACTGGCACACATAGCCCACCCTGTCTGTGACATGCTTGCTTTCACACACATATACCACTCATCATCCTCTCACTTGGTGGTGGAGGTCATGTCCCCTGGCTGGGTTGCTGTATTCAGTGGCCCTCTGTGGGTGGAACTTTATTCTACAGTAGGATATCTTATTGATAACCATTTGACACACTTAATAGTTACCTCTTGGGGTTTATTCTTTAGACCCCTCTTAGGTATGGTGTGAACTGCTCTCTGTGTTGCTGTTTTACTAATATAATGGTTCTGGTGCCCAACATCTGGGCAGTTGGATGGCCTAGTGGTTAAGGCATCCGCCCTGCGACCAGAAAGTCCGGGTTCAATCCCCAAGGCAGCTAGGCACCGCTGAGGTACCCTGAGCAAGGTACCGTCCCCACACACTGCTCCCCAGGCACTGTGTTCGTAGCTGCCCCCTGCTTCACTTGGTGAATGGGTTAAATGCAGAGGAAGTGTTTCGTGCTGTTCACACTGTGTGCTGTGGTGTGTTCACGTATGACAAATGGTCACTTTCACTTCACATACAGGGCATCTCAAGCCACAGTTATAACCTAGTAGTCAAATAGCAAAAGAATAACAATAGAATAACACCTCCCGCAGTTTCTCCAGTACTGTAGGTGACCAAATAAACTCACCACAGGGACCAGTTTGTCAGGGAGTTAGTTAGCGGGTCTCAGGTAGACTTTGGTAGGTTTGGGTCTGCTGGCCCTTGGCGCTGGTATCAGGGGCTGTGCTGGCTCGGAAATGATGAGGTGATAATTGAGACTTGTACTCCAACAACACAAAATTTCCTTAACAGTACTCCTATCAACCATCTTTCCATTTTTAAATGTAAGCTTTCCATTCACTGGGCCAAGAAGTGCATTCACTTCTCCTCCAGAACCAAAACTGGACCGGGTTAAAGTCATCACAGCATGTGAAATTAACACGTTAATTCCACACACCTAATTTAATGTCACCTCTAGTAGATTTTCTTGATTACGCGTGTGCTGAATAACATGTTTAGGAGCAGTAGATGGCGTAGGTGTAACGAGTGTCCACGGTGATGTGTTGCAAAATTAATTAACAGAAAGCTCAAAAAGCAGCCGTAACGGAAGCACACCAGAGCAAGAGTCTTCCAGGGAGAACACTGTTGACTTAAGAGAAAAGGGGCGTTGAGATTCTTGCCAGCACTTAACGTCTGAGTCCAGTGGGAGTACAGGCCCCATGACATCTGATTTTAACAGCCGGCTTGTTTTCTTAAGCAAGACGTTAAGAAGGGAATTTGATAAATTTGTCTTAAACACTCTAGAGAAGGCTTGGCTGCCATGCTTCATTAGGTTTCAGTTCAGCCAGGTTTCACTCGGCAGCCCTCTTTTTTGTTGGATAACGGCTCGCTGATTGATTGAAAGGCGGCGTGATATGGATGAACCACGGCGTCAACAGGACGAGGCTAAGCGCCACCTTTTTCTGTCTTATCACTGGGGGGTGGCTGTGGTGGTATGTTGTCTATGACTTTAAAGAATTTGTCTGAAGAGAATTTGCTAAAATCAGATCTAAAAGATTTTGTTCAATGCTGAATATGAAGCCATCAGGAAATCATTTCAGGGTTGACTGGGACCCAACATACACAGCACACAAGAGCTGAAAATGTCAGTTTGGTGTCTGAAATGTATCAAAATGAACCCATTTTTCTGCAGCAAATAAGAGTGGCATTCCACTTCACTGATGTTTAAGGTTAGGACATCCAAGCGACCTGATGGTTCTTCATGTATTACCATGTCTGTATCACTCCTGTCTCTGCCTTTCATAGAGGCCCTTCCAAAATATTCTCACAAGTTCTAGGTATCAGTCCTGTTTGAACCTTAACATATATTGGGTTATACCTCATATAACATCTGAATATTGCTTGAGGGCTCAAACTATAAGAAATATATGAAGTGGATCAGCACTTGGAAGTCGTCGACATGATAATGTAGCCAAGAATGTGTTCAAATGTGGACTGTAACTTCAGCAAGTTGGAGTTATGTGCTGCTGAAATGTGGACACTTTCCAGAATAATACACACACCCTGCACTGTTGGTTGATAGAATGTCTTCAAAAATATTATCTGGCATTCAAATCCTTGCTCATGAGAAGCTTTTGATGTTGCATGTATGTTCGTCTGACATGCATTCGGTGTGTTCGTCTTTGTCCTCTTTTGATGTAGACAGATTGAGAGATAATGTTCAAAGAGCCATACCTCACTACCCATTCCTCAGAGCACTGGGTAGTCAGGACATGTTAGGAATTTCCATTTATTTTCCTGTTATCTATGCAAAAATACTGTTCAGAAAGTAGAAAGCATGCTGTGGTTGCTGCCTGACATCTAAACATACACTACAGGCCAGAAGATTGGGCCCCACCCTTGGATTTAAAAAAATGTAAACAATGAACTGCTCTTTCAAAATTTTATTACAAGAAAATCTGTAGCAACACATTATTTGGCCACAATTATTGGGTTTGAGAAAGACAAATCAGGTTTGTATTTAGTGCATTGACTTTCTCTTTGTGTTAGAATCATTCTTCAACAATTCTTTCTGGTTTATCATCAAGTCAAACACCTAACACATTTTCACTTAGCTCATGATTCCAATTCATGTTAAGGCATCCATAAAAGATAAGATAACCTTTTAATGTAATGCACAAATGCACTATCCACATTAGTTAGTATCCATTTATTTCTGCCGCTGATTTTTGGTTAAAGATGGAGCAGCTATGGTCTATTAGCTTTGTTTAATTTTTATGTATTACACCTCGTAACACGCACATTGTTAAAACGAGATTATTTATTTGCTCCAGTATTTTAATACATTACACCGGGCAACAAAAAATTGCTTCATTACATTTTGTAGTGTTTCTTATACAATCTCAGCATGCTGATTTCAGATTTTCATGTAGCTTCAATGTATTAGTTAGAAACGTCATTTTTAGAAAAAGCTTGGCGACTCGGCTGATATGGTCTTTTTTTATACTTATAACTTTTGCATATTAGTATGTTGTTTGTTTGTTGTACATGTAGATAATAGGGTTACCAACTCTCACACAATGAGCATGAGACGCGCAGCAGTGAGACTTATATGAAAATAATAGTAGTATTACAACAACCTTATAATGAAAAACTGATGTGATTTTCTGAATCAGCAGGCAAAACCTGACTGAGAAGCATAAAAAATTCAATGAAACAGACCTTTCATAAAAATGTGTTACACAATGTTATTCAATTCTCAGCATTACCTAGGGCAGAGGTCCCCAACCACTGGCCTGCGGACAGGTATCAGTCCATGAGTCATTTAGTACCAGCCCACACAAAGACAGAATAAAGCATTTTTTATTGCTTATCGGAGCCTAAAAGATTTTTTATTTTGAAAAAAAAATGCTTGTCTCGGTCACATGATGTGATACATCAGCATTTTAGCCCACAAGCTCACAACAAATAGTAAAACATGAACTTTGTTTTTACTTGTATCTGTATCGGTCCATGAAAATATTGTTTTACACAAAACTGTTCCGTGGGGCAAAAAAGGTTGGGGGCCGCTGATCACTTAGCATTGAACCTTAACTTTTAATTCAATTTAATACAACTGAATGAAATTCATTCAGTGTATCATTCATCATGCAGTTTTCACACAATGTAACAGGCAGCAAGACTTTCCAGTTTACTTTATTTAAAAAGTTAAAAAGACAAGAATAGATATGCAAAGTTTTATCTGATTACAGATATTACACATGGTTTTAGTTCCATTTTGACATCTGTTTAGTTTGTTCTGTCACTGGTTATAAAATATTAGTCAGCATGATTCTAAACCTGTATCTGCTGAGAAAGATCTGTTATACATCTCTAGCGCTAGAGGCAGAATCCTCCAGATCCCAGTGGAAACTCCCACTCCCAGGTTTTTTTGGACTACATATGCATTTTGTTGCGTCACATATTTACTTTGACCTCGGCCTCTAACGTTGTTCAACCGCAAATTACTCACTAGTGTCCAAATGTTATAAATCTCACTAAAACAACTGTATTTACAGATGGAATCAAACTTGTTAGCATGTCACATTAAACAGCGTGGGATATTATGCCACCACTGCACATCTCAGTAACAAAGAGTATTAAAAAACTGGATGCTGGGATATGGAAGGCATTCAGTGGGAGGAATGGTTTAGCTCTAGAATGGGAATGGGATATCTGGTGTCAGTCATGCTGGTTAGAGTTTACCCCCTGAGCATTATTTCCCTAAAGCTCAATGTGTAAGGGTAACCACAGAAATCTCATTATCATAAAAGTGCAGGTGATTGTAATAATATAGTTAAGCAAATCCTTTAGTATTATAATTTTGCAGGCAGAAATGACAGATGCTGGGAAATAGCAACTTAAGTATGCACACTCTGGATCTTAATGCATTGTCGTGCTTCCACGGACCCCTTGCGAGTCAAGTGATTTGGTAGACAGTGCTAAGATTTAAGTATTAGCACATATTTGATTTGTCAGTATTCATATCATTTTATGGGTGCATTCCCACACTTCTGTGGCCCATATTTTGTAGACGTTGCTTAGCAGCAATGAAGATCCATCTTTTTCCCACTCAGCCCCCCAGTAACCCCCACCATCTCCAGCTTGGCATGGACCCTCCGAGGCCCACAGTTGACCTCCCTCATTATGGGGCGTTTATGGCCCAAGGAGAGCAGCTGAGGCAGGGGCCCATGAGTTTGTGCATCCTTGAGAATGATTGCTATTGTTAATGGGCCCTGTCCAAGCTCTCCCCTGGTGTGACGTCTAATATGGGAAGCTTTTGTAAACACAAACTGGAGACCCCAGCGCAACAGGGGCAGACCACATAATGTAAACCGTTTAGTCAAGCAAACAGCCTGAAAATCCATTTTAATGTGCATGAAATGCTAGAAAAAACACACAGTTTGTGTGGCACATCCGAGGAGTGAAAGATAGAAGGGGTTTTAGTCTTTAAGGGAGAGCCCACATTGTTTTCATGGTCCATAAAGGGCACTGGGTGAAGATTTGACAAGACCTAATGAATCCCAGACACATTGTAATGCTCTTTCTTGGTCTAAGCCACCTTTTGCAGTTTCCTGTCTTTTATGAGAAGTACTGAACATGTTCAGTTTCATTTACTAGATGTGTAGGGAATAGGACATTAAATGAGGGGTAATCAAAGTTTCCATTGAAATAGCACAAAAGAAGGAATGGCTTGATTTGCACAGTAATAACTTCTATTTAACACTGTCCCCAGGTATGGGTAGATGCTAGTGATGGAGAAGCTGTCTTCATCCCCGAGTTCACTCTAATTCGTCATGAAGATCTCCTTGATGATTCCCAGACTGAAGGTCCTGGAAGCTTCAAGTCTGAAGATTCTGTAAGTGTTTGAGTCTTTATCATAATCTCGTTTATCAATACACTATTTGCACCACTCCTGATTTTGATGGTTTGTCAAAGGAAATGGTTTCACACAAAAAAACTTTATTAAAAAAATGTAAAAAAGTAACTTCCCTTATAAAGTAAAAAAAAAACTTGTTACTTGGCATAAAACTTGTAATGTGGCATAATTCAGCCACATTAGGGGTAAAGAGCATGAACTACTCATTTCTCTTGCTGTAGCATCAGAATTGGGTTTAAGCCAAATCTATAACTAGGCCATTCTCTTTTTTTCTGGTAGAAAGAGGAGTGTATGGTTCTGACAACTGTAGCGTCACTCAGACTCGGAAGCAGCAAAGCATCCCCACATAATCACACTACAGCCACCATGTCACTCTTGGGTAGCAGTGATTTTCACTTTCCTCTCCCATGAGTACTATTTTAGCCCAGTGCCTTTTTCATGGCGGAAAGAAGTATGAATACTGAGGGTGAACAAGTCTTGCACTTCTGTAGATGTTCCTCTGGGATTTTCTGTGACTTCCCAAACAAGTCGTTACTGTGCTCTTATAGGAGATTTTGTAGGCTGGTCATTTCTGGGAAGATTCAACACTGTTGCAAGTTTTAGCCATTTACAAAAAATGGCTCACACTGTGGCTGGCTGGAATCCCGGATTCAGAAATGGCTTTATAACCCTTCCCAGACCAATATATTTCGTTAACTTTCTTTTTCATCTCTTTTGGAATTTCTTTTGATTGCTGTAACAGGGCCTTTTAGCTGACTTCACAGTGCAGGAAAGGCTCTTATAAGTGATGTTTAGAATGAGTAGGACTGACAGTATTCAAGCCTGGTTATGTCTAGTCTATCTGATCCCAGTTATCAACTGAATTTGGTTAACTGATTAATTAATGAAGCGAGTGTTTTTGCTAAATAACTTTTATCCTTCAATATATAAAATGATAACTTAAATTTGTATTTTTGTGTTTAATCGGGTTGCTGTAGTTTCCCAAGCAATTAAATATGACGAATACGCACAAACAGAAGAAGTTACAGGCCAAACACTTCTTCACAGCACTGTAACTACTGCCTCATGTTACTTCATAAGATGCAACGTTCCATACTTCCATCATCCAGCATATATCAGGGAGGCATAAAAGACGACAGTGACAACAAATAGTCTCACACAGCTGGCACTGCCATAGGAATGAATTTTGTATGGATATGAATATAGTCTGGAGGTACAGATGAGGGAAAGTACATGACGCACATGCAGGGGTTGGGCTTGACATCTCTCTGACCTGGCCCTTCTGCTCAGTCCTGGGAGTGGACTGCTCACAGTCCAGCTGCTTCCTAAGCCCGTCAGTCAGCCTCCTGTCTTATCTAATCGGGGCATGGTCACACACGTCCGTGATGGATGTGAATACCTCACTGCAAGCTTAGCCACTTGGCTAGAGCTGACGTTTATGTCACTAAAAGCTGACGCAAGGAAGCGCCTGTGGTGCTAAGCAGCGATCGGTTCACTCCGATTACCATCAGTGTGCTTTTGTTTGCCTAATGCAGATTGATGTTGCCCATGCTAGCATGGCTCACCTCACATTTCTGCTGTTGCTTTTGACTGCTGCCTGTGTTTCAGAAGCATCTCAAGAAATCTGTCCCTCATACCCACAGAGATAATAGCATCCAGCTGTCCTTTCACATACAGCCCTTCATGTGTTCTGTCTTTCACCCATAAGCACTTCAAGAAGGATTCAAGCCCTTCAGAGTTTTCAATCAAAGTGAAAAGGATCAAACAAAACATTATTTTCTATGAAGAGCAATTAAATGCTTCAAATATCCTTTACTTATGGTCATAACATTGTGTAGTTAGCTTTTTGTTTCCGTTTGATGTCTTACAGTGTCTCGCTTAAATGTGTATATGCCATGATCAAGCCCATATACGCACAAGCATGTGTAAGTCTAAGTTCATGCATAGTCCTAGCTTTTAAATTCCTATGTGAAAAATGACCTCTCGCCATGCCAGTGCTAATCAAAGGGGAAAATTGATGAAGCGTAATTGCCTTTATTTGCTTTGCCTAATTAGGGTTCTTTGCAGTTTTTTTTTCTGCTACATAGAAGGCATGCTTTCCATTGTATCTCATCAGAAAGTGAAACTGACCGACCCTTCCCTTTCATCAGGATTAGCTTGTTTCATTCAAAGGAACTTTTAATGACCCTCCTGATGTCTGAAGTCACCAAACATGAAACGCATACAATATCAATATGTGTTGGAAAAGTAATTAGGGTCATATGTAGGTCTAGAGCAGAGAGGCCACATAATTGTCCATATTCCATATGCAGGGCTCATAAGGCACATTCCGAGAGCCATGTCCCAGTTTGTGCAGTTTCCAAAGGACATTCTGTGCTGCAGATGTCATGAACTTCAGTGCCACCTACTTTGAGCAAATGGATGCCAGCTGTGACCCTCATTATGTTTTAATGTCATCACGCCATAGTTTCATTTGTGTGAATTCCAGCTGAATGGTCTCAGCGAATACATTCCTCCATGGCAAAGCATTAACAGCTTTATAAAATGGGAAATTTGAGCATTGAGCTCGTTTTTTAATAAGTTCAGCAGGATGGAGCGCTTGTAGGAGAAGGCTTAGTTGATCGTTCTGATAGTGTTGGCAATAATGTCCCTGGCCAGTTACTGTGGAAGAGCTTCACTTGATGTACAGTTGTGTTGCCGCAGTACCTCAATCACTTATGCAACTGTTAGTATTACTACAGTGCCAAAGCAATTAGATGCTGCCTTAAAGTGTCATTTTCAACTCCTGTCTTGATTTGAGAACTTGTTTTCAGATTTCTATAGCTATGTTGGTGCAACCTTGGCTTGTCACACTGGCATGTCATGGAGGAAGCGATCACGGAGAGAGAAAACATTTTCATTGGCTGTCTGGGTCAAGCTGGACGTCAATGACCATTTGGTATGGAATGGTGTTGGCGGAGGGGGAAAACATGACAAGAAAAACAACTGTATGCCGCTGATTCCTATATGCTTATAGAGTATCATCCTGTTGCTGTTTTCTTTCGCTCTTTACTGTATTTTTGGAGGGATGTGCGTATATACCGAGATGGTTATTCTAGTTTTGAAGAGCATTATCAGATGAAAACATCATTACTAGTGTTATCCATGTCACATCCTCCTTGCCACGCTGGAGAGTGAAATGGGTGGCACTGTATCACCAAAGTAAAGAGGACATCCTCTGGTTATGTTATAAAACATTTATGATGGGTGGGAAAGCTCCCGAGAGATGGAAATTCACCTTCAGGCTTGCTTTCTTTAAACCTCTGCAAAAATTATATTGAAGTGAATTATATTTTGAGTAAAAATGTCCTGACATAGCATTAGATAAACAGCTATTCCTGGTTATGGTTGGAAAAGCTTACTACAGAGCTGCAGAGTATCTAAATACCACGAATACTGCCGTTTGAGATGTGATCAGCACTGTTAAATCGCAGGACAATGATTTCTTTCAGGCATTTCTGCTGCTTTGGTCTGTTTTGGTATTTTGTGTTCAGTTGACTTTACTGAGGCAGCTTATAGCTATTATTTTTCAGACTCTAGCTTTTGCTAATCCAAGACTAAGAGATGATAAGAGCATATTTATTTACTTTAGATGGGGCTGATTGTTGTGTTGGACGATCTCAGATGAGCCTCTGAACCAAAGAGCCTTGAGATCTACCAACAGCAGTATTCATTTACACTTTCAAAAATAAAGGTGCCAAAAAGAGTTCTTTGGAGAGATGCCACAGAAGAACCACTTTTGGGTCACTAAAGAACATTTCAACGGAAAGTGTTTTCAAAGAATCGTTTGAAAATAGATTTTAGGGAAAGCAAAGTGGTAATTCTGTGGTATCACTCTAAGAGCCACTTTTGACATCTTTATTTTCTCGACTGAATGCATTTGGAAGCCAATTTCAAAATAGAACTTTGAGACACTCGAGACGCAGTTATTCACATTCATACGATCAAGTACTGTGGCGCGTCAGAGGCGAGCACCATGAGGACATGGTCTCTTGCTTATCAGCTTCATTTTCACTGCCAATATGAGTAAGGGCCAGATGCCCCAGGCACTTGTATAATGGCAAGCTGCTTGTCTGTTTTAACTATGGGAAACAGTATACAGGTAACACTGAGAATAAATTCAGTATCTGAGATACCAACCCCCCCCCATCAGAAGAGCTTTTATTCCTGTAGATAAAGTTGCATTTGTGCACAGGAAGCCCTGATAACTGTGGTATGCGAGACTGAAGCACCAAACTATTACTCTAATTGTTTTTCTCTCCGCTGTAATGAGCAGACGCTTGGCCAGGACCCGCTCCTGCCTCCTTGGCACCACACACACCTCCCCTCAGCCTGCCAGCACTGACGAGCGCGAGCCCTAGCCGTCTTTCTGGATGGATGATCAGGCGCTATGTCAGAATCTCAGCAGCGGGGGAGTGTTTTTGAACCGTTCACACATCTGCTAAATACTGTTTCTTTTCTATTCCTGACTGCAAATATGACACATTAGTCGATCCCTGCCTGGCTGGAGGTCAGAGGTCATTGTCGCTTCCATGGCAAAGAGCAACATTTGACCAGCTGTGTTTTACTACACCCAGGCCTGCGCCAGCTGTGTTGTGGGTGAAGCTCCAGCACAGAAATGCTGCCCAATTAAATGCCTAATTGAGCCCTTAATTGAGGGGAATGAGTTGTTGGGTTTGGCAGCATGTGCCACAGGTCAGGCTTTTAGGCCTGGCTTCGGGTTCACCACCTTCTTTGTTCAGCTGTCCACATTTGCCACCCTGCAACATTAGTGGAATTGCTTTTGTCTTTTCTGAACATCTGTGCTCATTAATTTGTCATGATGAGATAATTGCTTATAAGGAAAAACGTGTTGAGCAAACAAATCTTGTAAGCAGTGAGATGGTGGAAGAGTTTTAGTGGAAATACATTTTAAAATGTCAAGCTGTATCCACTTGAAAATAAGGTTGTACATGCAGTTCTATAAAAACTAGGGGTGTCGAATTAATGCGTTAATTTTGATGAATTGATCACAAAAAAAATAACATGTTCAAAAAATTAACGCTGATTAATCGTATCACATGACTTTTACCCGGTCCGGTGTTCTGACAACACATGCTACCTGTCGAAATGTGCTTCTGTACCCTTCTGCGCATGTGCAGTTCCACACTCTTGGGCTTCTATGCTACCTAGCGTTAAGAAAAGAAGTTTACCTGTATTATTCAGTTGAACACTGGTTTATCTGTGCTGTCTTGCATTCGGGTCACTGGTTTACGGTGATTCATATCTTAAAAGCTCTTTTAATATGAGTGACTATAAACTGTGTGAAGTGTATAAACGTAAAGGGAGGGTTTTTGAACAGCATAGCATAATTCTTAAAAATCCTAGAGCTATTATATTGTTGAAGCATTTTTTCCCTTAGCATACTGTCATATTTCTAATTGCTGTGACCATTACTGCACAAAAACAGTATATAAACAGTTATGAAATGAAAGAGACGTTGAAAGTCTGTAATGTTGATTATTAATTCACTCAAGGTTCTTCTCTTATGTATCTCATTTTCAACAAAAGCCCATCCCCAACAAAAGATTCTCAAAAAATGTTCAGAGTGGGGCCTTTGTGGACCCCTACCGCAGCCAAATCGGACAAATTACGCTATATGTAGCTGTTTGATTCATTGCCTGTGATGGTTATCTACTTTAGAAGCATGCGTTATTAGTCAGGGATAGCCAATACAGTTATATTTTAATGTTATTGTAACTTTCATGAATGTTATCTGCATTTAAGAAACTCTAGCCAACTTCAAGTTTTATTCTAAAGACAGCATAATGAGTCCTTCTTATTTGTATTTTGTTCAGTACAGACTTCTAAAAGCTTAGAATGTAAAAGCTGTAAAAGAAATGATTGGATCTCAAAAATCAGGAAGTATATATATTTTAAAATTGGATCTACTAGTTACTGTGTTAGTACTAACTTTTCATACCTCAACAAATGACTCATCCAGTCCAGGACACTGGTTCATGTCAGAGTTTAATTTTTATTTTTCTGCGACTGTTGGCTCAGAAAATAAAAAAACTGATTGTGCCGTGTAAGGTTACACGATAACGAAACTATATATCAAAGTGGTAATCCAAAAGTACGTAGTCAGAATTCAATCTAAGGTACAAACACATCAGCAGAGGTTATATCCAAGGCTTAGGCAAATTCATAAACACAAGACGGACAACAAGTCAAAAAAACAGGCAAAACAAGACACACACAAAAAAAATATAGGCATTGCAACCGTTTTAGCTTATACAGCTTAAATTGTCTACAGCTGTCCTTCATGTGACTGTTGAGGTGCTGCTTCAAAAGTCCTATAGGGGGGTGAGGGGGGACTGATAAACCTAGGCAATGATAGACTATTGTTTATTTGGATGTTCTTACCCATATAATGTCATGAAAATAATAAAAATAGTAGTTCTTCTGTGGCATTGCTCCAACCCATTTTGGTTGCATGCAGAACCTTCATGTTTAGTGTAAAGTTAGATGTGCAGTCAGTGTACAAAACAGTTCTCATTTTGAGCTGCAATCATTGTTGACTTGATTATTCATAGGCGTTTGCCTGCTCGGTTTGACGTTAATACTAATCAGCTTGGTCAGAACCCTCTTGGTTCATGGCAGCTGAAAGAGTCTTTGTGACAAAGCTGGGCTGGAATACTATGCTGTGGAGAGTGTGCTGGGAATCCATGTGTGTTGCTGGAAGGATCGTAGCATCCTGGCCTCGATGCTCAGTGGTTGTTTCATTCGTGGTGTGTGTTTGGAACTGATTCCTGTTGGTACATGTGGTCTACCCTCGTTCATCATGGGGTGCTGGCAAGGAGCTGTAAGTGCCTGCAAACCAGTGATGTCAGTAACATGGGCAACAGTTTGTGTTTAGTAGTTTAATACTCAGGAAAATGTATTTACCCCTTGGTCAAGCATCAGCAATGGGACCCTACACTCTTTTAAAAAAGTGCCACAAAGGGTTCTTTGACAGAGGTGGACAATTCAGGTCCAGAAAGCAAAAATCCTCTCCAGGATTTTGTTCCAACCACCCAGTTTTCCTGATGAGCTCAAACCAGCCTTAAGGCCTTAAGGCTGGTGAAACAAAACCTTGGAGGGAATTTTTAGTTCCTGGACCTGAAAGTCTGCCTTTGTTCTTTGAGCAGTTCTGTAGAAAAAACATTATTTATTGTTTCCTAAAAAACTGAGCTGCAAATTTCCAAATTGGCTCTTTTTCGTCCTCAGACACAATAGTAACCATAGCATTTTGTGGTTTTAGGAAGAAAATACCAAATGTATGAAAATAATAAAATGTAACACTAAAATAAAAGGCAGTAAACTATAAGTCCAGAACGGTACCTGTTAAAACACAGTGGTGGTATCTACATTATTAGCAGTACATGTGAAATACCTGGTAGCAATCAGTCTGTCCCACCAGTTTTAAAGAGCGGGGCAACTGGGACTTATCCAGAATTGTTGTTGTTCCACAGAGACAGGGGTGGAGCTATTCGTACATTGATTGTGACAATTTCACGTGGAAGCGCCAAGAATTTGCTGCTGAGGTGCTGCTCAAGTGTTGATCAAGAGGTCTAGGACCCCCTTGAGACCTTGTTCTGCATTCTAAACATGTTCTGCATTCTAAACATGGACTCAGTTTTTTAGCTAGAGGAATCTAGAGCTTGATGTAAAAAGGTTTATGTCGTCACAATTGACTTCAACTCTGTGACTTCCATGGCTTTGCTTTTCTTTTTATTTTTATGCTTTTCTCTTTATTTTATAAGTAAAAGGCACAATGGCCATAAAACACAAAACAGAGGAGTATACCCAAATTAACTCAAACCAGGGATAAAGTGATGGTCAACCAACAAAGGGGTGAACACAAAACAGGCTATTTATAACAGTGCAAACCCTAAACACCTGAACACAATCATAGACAGATCCCTGGCCAGCTGTGAGTCCTTGTTCTTTCAAGCTGACCAGGAGAATCACACCCAGTTTCAAAATAAGAGACCCCCGATATCATAGTCCAATGGCGGTCTCAGGCAGCTGCCAACTAGGGGTGTTACATCAACTAAATACTTTCCTGGAGAGTAAAAATTAAACTTGGAAATCAAAACAGGGAGTTAGAACATGCATGGGTGTGTTATAGCAGTGTGAAAAGATTATTTACTTGAATGAGTGCAGACTTGTATTGATCCAGTGTGATTCTGTCTTTGTTATCCTGTCTGTATCATCTTTCACTTTCACATTACTCTTTCACATTCCTCCTATTGCCTTGCCCCTCTCTATGCCATGACTAGGAGACCTTCCTCTCCATATGTGCAGCGTAAATGCACACACAAATTATGCACTGCTCTCTTTGCTGATTGATTTTTAATCATTTACACTCTCTGTCATATTTGTTGCAGATGTCAGTTTTACAGAATGCCAATAGATACCCCAGGAATGCTCAACAGAATCCCTCGGCTGCAGAGCTGCCTTTTTCAAAAGCTCTTTTATTTATCCCATCTCCAGTCATTTGAGGATAACTCTTGGTTGAGCCGTAAAAGATTGAAGGCTTAAGAAGTAAAACTGCATCAGATTGGACATTTGGTCCTACTGAAAGGTGATGCTCCCAGACATGCTTCCATAAGAAAGTGGTTTAAATTTACATAGACATACACTTTGGCCGAGAAGGCCTGAATGTGTATAAACCAGACCAATAATTTTCTCCTCATAGCTCTTTAAAACAAGTGAAGAAATTCTGTGCATATTCTAAACATTCACTGAATACCATGTGTTTGCAAGTCGAAGACGACATTTCTTACTATGATTTAACCTGATAAAAAATGACTGATGTGTATTTAGTAGTGACATCTTGCCATAACAGAGGGAAGGGCTAAAAATCAGTGCCATGTCTTGCACAGAGAGTGAGGCACAAATGCACATTCCATAAGATGGATTTTTATTACAAAAAAAACACACAGACTCTACTCGAAAAAACAAAAAGGCACAACGGCCTAACAAAAGCACACTTAACACCAAATACACAAGGAGCAGGAAATGTGAAGGCATAGGTGAGGGTTGACCAGCAACTGAATAGAAAACTCTTAGAACGCAAACCATTCATATAACAAACCAGTCAAATAACACAATTACTTAACTAAAATACAGGACACCTGACAACGTGATTACAGACACAAACATATACCCATTTCAAATTAAAAGTCCCTATAACAAAACTAAACAGTGGCCTCTTCTGATTGCTGGCCAAGGACATAACAATCAGCAGCTCACACAATATAGCACCTCAATCAAATCATTAATAAAGGACTTTCAACCAGAAGCATAAAAGTAAAAAAGATTTTACATGATTGTACATTACAAGGGCTTGTTAATCAAAGGCAAATCGATGTTTTTCAAATTTTGGGAGTATATCAGGCTAGGCGGGAGTATCACACATACATCAGCTAAATAAAAAAAAAAAGATGATCATGCTGTGTACACAGACATGTAAATACAGCTATGGTTACTGGTTTGACTTTCATTTCATTTGAATTACATCAAAAATTTAACAAATGTTTTGGATTGCATTTTCATAATTGCATTTGTCTATATATTCAACTTATTTTAATGTGGAAAGCCAGCTTTATTCCTTTTATTGTAATTTTTTTTTTTAGGCCTAGACCCACTGGGCAGCCTCCGCTGGGAAAACGATAGAGGGTCACACGATAACATTACTTTATGTTGAGATTCCCTTTGAGGAGCAGATTCTAGGGCTAAGACTGAAAATGAGACGCAGCCATGGGAGCCTAAAAGCATTCTATACAGTAACTCCAGATTTTAAAAGACCTTTGATCCCTTGATGTTGATCGCAACAGGTCCCACCGATCCAAGCTATAGAGATGCAGTTAAGAAAGGACTTTTTCTCCCCTTTAACTTGGGTTTCCCACCAAGTCTTTCCAATCGGCACAGTTCTCTTTTCAGGTGTCTGTGCACAATATTCATTTCCATAGATCGACCTCAGGAACTTGTCTGCTGCTTGAACACAAAGCCTCATTTCCAGTAGGGTGGATGTTAGGTTACAGGCTCTGGCTTTCAGAGTTACTCACTGTGCCTGGAATCAAATTGCACCCTTTTGGAAAGGTGGTCCTTTCTTTTCTTCTGCTTCTGCAGGGAGCATTTACTGGAACCATTCAGTGTCTGCACGGAGCATAAACAGAAACAAATGAGGTCCATGCAGAGTGTGCATAATCGGGCCACACAAACTCACCGAGCGGAATGGTGAGAATTTGGCTAGGCACAGCTCACAAAGCGCTACCAAATGAGTTCCCTCGCTCTGCAAACCTTCTCTCAACCGCAAAATTGAAAAATAATCTGATGCACTTCCAAGCTGAAAAGCATGGCCTGCACACAAAAGTGCCAGTTATGTAGTTAAACCTTAAACAAAACCTTACTCACTCTCGAATTACTCCTGAATCTCAATTAGTTTATTTTTAGCCCATTAGGTTAAACTCCGACACGCACTTTCAAGTTCATGTCTACGTTGCAGAGTGAATTATAAAAGTGTTTCTCAGGCATGCAGGTAAATGAAGGAAGGTACTGCTTGAAAATGATTACCTGAGAAAGGCGATCCAGACAGCAGTGTTTCAAATTAGAACATCTTGTGCCTTGACGAGAGTCATGATTCGAAATTCTAGCCAAAATGCAAATTATGTGCTTTTCGTCTCCTAACCTAGAAAGCTCATATATGCTATGTAACCTTAGACTATTCTATATCCTAATCCAATATATTACATTAACAAAAGATCTTTCATTTTACTTTGTTTTGACAGAAAGCCATTGATGCAACTTTAGTTTATGTGGTTGTACCTTTAAATCAAGTGAATTCATCAGATTACTCACTGTTCCTGTAATCCTGGACTGAAAATAGATAAGTTAAAAGCATCTGCCAAATAAATATAATTAAAAATATGTGTCTGTGACTCAAATGGTCAAGCTGGCACTTTTTAGACAGAGCTGAGTGGTGCACCATTTGTTAATAAACAGAGTTTCGCTTGGATAAAGCACAACAAAGTAGGAATTTTTGGTGATGGCTTTTAAATGACATGCAGGTAAATACAAACAGTTAGCATACAGATCAGGCAGGTTAAACCCTGTATGAGTCAGATACAGAGTTCTAATAGATGAAGCCTCTCTAGGATCCCACAGGAGGTGCATCCAGTCTTGTTCCATCAAATGAAGCTGTTGTGAATCTAGAGTTTTGAGTCTCAGCGGATTGCAAACATCTGCTATGTAAACAATCCTCATAACAGGGACAAGCGAACCAGGCAGAGCAGAACCTGGAGACCAGGGCTGAGAAAGGCCGCGCACAAGTAAACAAACACAACTGCTGGGAGGTATAAAGGTAGATAGACGATGAGATCTGAGTATGACTGGGTTTAAATAAGGAAAGGGAAACCAGAGGAAAGTGGAGTGGGGTGGAGGTAGCTCAGTTGGTAGGATACTTGCCTCCGGAGCAAGAGGTCATGGGTTCGAATCCTACCTTCAGCATACTACCACTGGGTCCCTGAGCAAGACCCTTAACCCTAAGTTGCTCCAGGGAGACTGCCCCCTGTAGGTAGAGAATGGAAGTCGCTTTGGATAAAAGCGTCTGATAAATGCCGTAAATGAAACTGGGGAATACACACAGGACTGCCCCAGCTCAGTACAGCCAGGGGCTCCAGAGATGTAACCTTAAATACACAAAACCCACTTTTTGCTCCATAAAGAACATATCAGGTTAATGGTTTTCAATTGAGTATTTTAAGAACCACCACCAAACAAAAATATTCAAAAAAGTGTTTTGTAAGTGCCATAGAACTGTTTTGGCTTAAAAGAATGCTGGTTGCTGGTTGAAATCAATGGTTCTTGCATTTATAACTCATCTGAGGTCATCAAGCACTCAGTAATAACCCCTAAAGAGATCATCTCTTAATCATGGTTCTTTGGAAAGCTTTGGGTTCTTATATAATGGAATTATTTGTTTTCTGTTCATAGTTTTGGGTTGGTAGAACAAGGTGGTGTTGAACTTCAGCAGAGCAGCCAAGGCTGACCCTGCTCAGCTTCTAGCCCTTTTCTTTCTGCATCTTTCTTTGACACTGAACATGGGTGATGGCGGGTCAAGAGCAGATTTATCTTCTGGTTGGCGTGAGTGCGTGTGCCCAGTCCCGGAGGCTTTGAAGGGTGGTTGATGAATTGGCTCCCTTGGGATATAACTCCGTGATGAATGGCCGTTAGGAACGAGGTCAGGGATTATGACAAATGGATGGCCTTTGCTTTCGTGCTATAATGAATGCCCCTCTCATCTTGTTTTCCTTTTTTTGTTTCACACTTACTTCTCCCATGTTCTCTGGTCATCAGAGGAGCAAGAATGTTTCTGATCATTTGGTGGTGAAATTCTCAGCCACTTACTCTCAAGTGCCAGACCCTGTAACCAATACATCTTATCTAGATGAACAAGGGGTTGTGTCAATACAAACTAATCACACTGTTGTTCTTTCAATATATTTTCTTAAGACTTTTATATGGCCTTTACTGATGCGGCAGTTTCAGCAGTAAGATTTGTGCTGCTAATGTGACTGGCTTTTTAGAAGTTTTCATTTCAAGTGTTGGAAATAAGAGCTAAAGCGCTAACAAGCCAGGGCTTTGTGTATCTTGGAGTGGTGCAATACACTTGAGTGTTTGGCTTTGACTGAGCCTGTAAATGCTAATGATATTGCAAGCAATTTGATAATTAGAAGCGTATCAAATGATCAAACCCAAGACATGGGTGATACTAGTTTAGGTATGCCAGTGATGTGATTAAATGATCTTGAAGGCTTTTCAAAGTTAAGAAAATAGTTGTCTTTGTAACATATTCTGTTTGATAATTAATAAAAGTGATAGTGGAAACTTTGGTATAAATATAATTACCTCCCTCTCTATTTAACTCTGATAGTTTGGATGATGGGCACATTTTTCATGTACAACAGGTTCTGATTTGCTTTCTAACAGTTGGCTAACAGTTGGAGCAGGTGTGGTCAGCAGTTCCATAAACCTATATGGATAATAACCACTGTGAGTGTAAAGCGAT
>JBBPDE010000011.1:12436619-12450892 GCA_037974605.1 Nannopetersius ansorgii | reverse complement strand
CGGGCTCGTTTGGTGCGAGTCCCTACTCCTTTACAGGAGCGTTCTCAGAACAAACCGCGTGGCTTACCAGCTCTCGCATGCCAGTCACGCCCGGGCCCATCCACCACGCAACAAGGGCGTTCAGGCCTCTCATTCCTGTACCACCGTGACAACCTGAAAGAATCTCTGTCTTTAGACAAAAACATAGCTTTAAATAACCTGAATTATTTAAATCTAGTCACGTACAAGTCTATACAATGGCAGTGTATTCACATTTCACAAACTGATATTAAAGCTCACAGTAATCATTACTGTCACTTCATGTTCTTGTTGTTTATTTATATTATGGACTCAGTGCACTGTACACTGACACCACACTGGGACGAGTGTCATGTGAAAATTAACGCTGCTTACCGCATTGCGTTCCAAGAACTGAGTGTTTATAGCATCCAAAAGCAAAACATGGTGAAAGCTGATCTCAGTGGATCACTCTGGCGGTGTAATGGATGGACACACGGTGTCTGAAGGATGTTAGAGTGTCTGGGTCCGGGCCAGCATCTGTGTCCCCTCATAGAACGAGATATCAGTACTACAGGCCAAATACTACACACACGACAGGCCAAGAGCATGGAAGCAAGCAGTGATTTTACCAAAAATACTGTAATGTAACATCAGTTTATCAACAGCCAGCTCATGTTTATTAGTGACTAGTGTTAGACAGTGACCCAGCGATTTAATTGGTATGGACATATTATATAGAAGAAGCCATCACCATCCTTGTGGATAGCAGTTATTTACTCTGAAATAGTATAACACATATTGCTCATCTACTGATTGTTCATCAACATGCATGTTCCAGCAATCTCTGAAAACATTAATCACCCTGGATTCAGCATTAATGATGCATAAATGGTGTGTTATTAAGGGCAATATGAAATAAAATTCTTAATGAAGCTCAATCAGCTCTTCTTGTTGGTCTTCAGATGTATGTGCATTCTTTTAATAACATTAACGTACCGCATATACGTGGTTCTAACTTATTAAAGTTACTCTCATCCAAACCATCTGCACAGCATCGTTTTTTCACACATGAGTGACTCTTCTTATTTTTTTGTCAAGCTTATATAATCACTCACAATTTAGCACACACAGGAAAACAGGTGTCTTTTGAAACCTTGCAGGTTTATTTTTGGCTTTGGAAATTTCAGGAAAAAAGTATCAAGTTTCCCAGGCACATTCTTTATCCAGATTACAAGCATGCGCACTGCTGAAGCGATGTTAGACTGCCTTAGAATGTTAGTATGTGTCTGCTCAGTGTACTCCATGTAACAACAGTGTAACAACACAGAACTTGTGGACTGACAGTCTAAAATTATATAAAGCGTTTTTGATTGCACTTTCAGGAGGCCTACGCTAGGGGTAAAATTGTACAGGGCTGCTTTAATACACATTTAAAAGCACTTAGATTAGAACACCCACCAGTGATACTCATGTTTAGCTACACACATGGTATCATACAGCTTGAGTAATCTCTATAGAAGAGAGCTGCATGTAGAATATGTCTTTCTTGAGCAGGCCCACAAGAGCCAAAGTTCACCTTCTCCAGTACCTGGCTAGCGGGTATAATATCTAAGGGGGTCTCCCATTGTTGTTCTGTAGAGTAGTGAAACCTTGTTCTCTGTAGTGATCCAGAGCTCGTGATCCAACATCAGCACTTCACTTCTGCACTTGGGGCAGAAAGCAGTGGACTCTCTAGCACCATGGAGAGATGTGAATGATCAAGGATAATTTTGTAATTTTGAGTTTTCTTTCTTTGAGGGGTAATAATCTATATCCATCATGAACCTCTAGTTAACTAACTAGAATATATGTTTGTTTTCTCTGATAGAAACATATGTGTAGGCTAATTGTGTTTAATTCAATTCAATTTTTTCAATTAAATGTTATTTATATAGCGCTTTTAACAATGGTCATTGTCACAAAGCAGCTTTACAAAATTGTGTTCTGCATGTGTATTTTACAAGAACTTAGATTTGACACAATGTTTTAAAGGGCTCCTGACAGAATAGATGTGTAGGGATAATGGCACACTAGTTGTAAAAGTATGGTAAATATGCTGAATATGGGTTCAGGCTTGCAAACAATGTGCAGCTCACTAGGTTGAACACTAGATGTCACTGTTTATTTATGCACAGTTGAATTGGGCTGCGAGTGGCAGATGACTGCCAGAGTCTTATGCTCTATCTCAGTGGTTCCCAACCTGGGGTCCGGGCCCCCCTTAGGGTGGCGCTAGAGATCGCAGGGGATGTGCACAATTTTGTCTGCACTGAGGTTACCAAAATTATATTTGTACACATTCAATTTATAAAATCCCAATGTCTGAGAAACGTAAAAGTGTGTGTGTTTGTGTGTGAGTATAAGAACAAAACCCTACAAACCATGTTCATAAAAGTTTGTAATTAATCACTGTGTTCCTTTTGTCTGTCTATGCGGGTAGGAGTTGGGGTTGGGGAGGCCTGGCTTGTCTTGGAGGGCTTCAAGGAAAAAAGGTTGGGAACCACTGCTCTATCTGAACACATTGTAGGAAACAGAATGTACTGAAAAGATTTCTGTAATAAGCTCTTGGGAAGCTCATAGTTTTTAACAGTTCCTGCACGTCTGTCACTAAACACATGCAGATCTTTAAAGTGTCCATTTGTCTTATATGATCACTCCACAGCACACAGTGTGAACAGCAAAAAATCTTCACTGCCTTTAACTCATTCACCAAGTGAAGCAGCAGGCAGCCAGGAACACAGCGCCCGGGGAGCAGTGTGTGGGGACGGTACCTCGCTTAAGAGTACCTCTGTGGTGCCACTACCAGTCCTGGGATTCAAACCTACAGCCTTCTGATTGCAGGGGCAACTCTTATTATTACTGGTTGTGGTGTTTCATTCTAGATGATACAGTACAAGTATATTTTCTGTATGCTTGTTGTCTGAAATTAATGCCAGGTGCTCTGCACTGTTGGGTGGGTAATGCAAGTTCTAGAACATTTTAGAATGTTATCTTCAAGTTCCCACTGTTCTAAAATCTCATCATTCATATTGTCCTACAAAGATCTCCCCCATTCCCACTATTCTAAAATGTTCTGGCCTGTTTCCAGTTTTTCTAGAATGTCTTCCCCCAGTCGTGCTGTTCTAGATTATCCTCCCCATTTCCCCTATTCTCCCTTTCTTTACACTTCTAGAATATTCCTTCTCATTAACATGCTTCTAGAATTATTCCATTTACAATGTACTCCAGGAAACTGGCATAGCAATCAGCCTGAGCTAACAAATGCATGTATGTTTGCAGTCACAAATGCGGTTGTACATTATATGAACAAAAGTATTCGGACACCTGACCATTACACCAACAGGAACTTTAATGACATTGTATTCACATATGCAGACTTTCATATAGAGGTGCTCCCTCTTTGCAGCTATAACAGCTTCCACTCTTCTTGGAAGGTTTTTCACAAGATTTTGGAGTTTCTGTGGGTATTTGTGCCGATTCAAACTGTTAGATGAGAAGGACACGAAATCTGTTGGATGAGGTTGAGGTCAGGGCTCTGTGTGGCCAGTCAAGTTCTTCCACACTGAACTCATCCAACTATGTCTTTATGGAGCTTGCTTTCTGTACTGGACCACAGTCATACTGCAGTAGAAAAGTTTCTTCCCCAAACTGTGTCCACAAAGTTGGAAGCATGATGACACTGTCCAAATTGATGAGGCATTAAGATTCCCCTTCACTGGAAGGAAGGGGCCTAGCCTAAACCCTGAAAAACAGATGTGTCCCAATACTTTTGTCCACATATGAAGTAAACGATATATGAAGTAAACGGCAGCACTCTACATAAGAATGCAAATGCCAGGTGCATTCAATGATTCAGAAATTGTGATACAACAATTCACAAAAGTAAACATTACTTCACCTAGGATGTGGTTCCTTGCAGTAATCACTCTGTGTGTCCTTTTTTCCCTGAATATCTGTATTAAATAATGTCCTTTGTGTGAGGATAAGCCTTAAAGGTCTTGTGCACGTGAATACCTCAGTACCACAGAAGATATACCTCAGTAGTCATCAGAAATGAATTCATGAAACAATTTTACATGATTCTCTCTGATTCAGAGAACTGTGTGTAATTTAGTGATTCATTTAAATATTCAAGATTTCTCCTAACTTTAGTTTTTCTCCTGGTAAACAACTTGTGTGACTGAGTGCAGTGATTTGGTTCCCTAAGTTTGAATAATGCAGTGTGGAGACAAAACTATGCTGCGTTTATTTGCGAAGATGGCGAGCGATCCTCTCCAGGTTGTTAAAGAGTGAAAGCTCCATTGTTAGTAGCAGTGAATGTGTCGTATCTGGTTTCAGAGCTGGCTCTGTGAATCCTCTCTTCGTGCTCACAGCACCAGGGTGGTCCTGCTGACTCGCACATTAAGGGCCCGGTCATGCCGTGCTTCTGTAATACGTATCACAGCGAAGTGCAGGATGCTGGACCAACACTTACTACTATGGCGATGAGGTTCCTGCTTCCAGTGCATGCTTTCTAATTTGCTGCATATGATCTGAAAAATTCTGGTCTTTCTCTTGGACTTCCTTTTATCTACATATGTGATTTCATTTACTCCGGGGTCACTGCTCTTTCGCTGTAGTCTCCTCCAATTACTCGCACTTCATTTTTCACATTTAATTCTCAGCCCTAGTTAGTTAGTTGTTTGCTTTGTGTCATCTCTAATGCTGGGCAATGGTAAAATAGTTTAATCATGATCAATCGCATGGTTTTCCGCAATTAATCACAATTAATGACATTGTTATACACATTTAAAATTTAATTCAAATTCATGTTTTATCTAGTTTGTTCTAAAAAAAATAAGTTACCCTCAGAGTCCAGAGCATGAGGGGCAGAACCATTATAGCAGACACAAAGAGGGGGCCAACTCTGTCATTAAAGTCTCTGTTGGGGTAATGGTCAGAC
Organism: Nannopetersius ansorgii; assembly: GCA_037974605.1. Lineage (NCBI taxonomy): Eukaryota > Metazoa > Chordata > Actinopteri > Characiformes > Alestidae > Nannopetersius > Nannopetersius ansorgii. The sequence continues at coordinate 12,445,914 of JBBPDE010000011.1, read as the reverse complement.
ATCCCATAGCTTTTGTCCGTATAAGATGGTAAAAAGTAATGGGACGTCTGACCCTCATGTAAACCAGCGGAGGCAGGATGCGATGCTTGCTGTTCGCACCCACAAGTCCAAAAAAGCAATGAACTTTCAAAATAAAATTATTAACACATGATAAAATAATTATCGTCGTTTAGTAAATAATGTGTTAACGCTATAATAACATGTGAACGTGCTCAGCCCTAGTTATCTCATGATAATTTTTAAAAGCACAAAGTCATAGTGATGTTTTGTATTAAATTGTTCAACCAAGTGTGATCATGACTGTTGGTGTAGAAGCTTCTGTTACAGGTTAGATTCATTAACTCTAAAGCTCCATGGCAAAAGTAGAGAAGCAAATTTCATCCATTTTCTGTAACCGCTTAATCTTTAGTAGGGTTGTGGGTACCCAGAGCCTATCCACGGGCAGACGGGCGTGAGGCAGAGACTCCAGCCCTCCGCAGGGCACACACCATTCACTCACGCTTAATTTACAATGCCCCATGTGTATGTATTTTGGTTGTGGGAGAAACAGGAGACCCCAGAGGAAACCCACTCCAACACAAGGAGAATATACAAACTCCACACACACACACACACACACACAGGGCCAGGGCCCGGGTTCAAACAACCGATCCTGAGAGTGTGAGGCAACAGTGCTACCCAAGGTGGGGGGGTGCTGAAAATATCTTTGCTAATTGAGTATAAATCAGGGAGAAAACTATGGAGATTATATTTTTTTCTATTCCTTTAAAATGAATTTGCTTTACTTTGTTCTGCATAGTATACCTTGGCCTCTCTTCCACGGTGGAGCCAAATGGTTCCCATTGCTGTAATGTGCCATTACCATGCTGGTGCAACCTGTGACACTGGCTATAATTTCTTCTTCCATCCTATGTGCTCCCAAATACTGCAGAACAGCTTCATGCGCGAGTTGGCTCAGTTATGATAGCCTAGCAGGCTACAGCTCAAAACCCAATATAACTTCAGCTACTTCAGCATCAGTCACTTGACTCTGCCCCCTTGAGTTTTATCATTATTCGTATCACCAGAATCAAACCTGGACTTTGCGTGGCACTGTTTGGAGAATCTGCTCACTAACCTGCCTTGGAGAGAGGAGCAGCTTGGCATATGCCTAGCCCAACATCCTACAGCTCCAAGGACGAGGTTTGAATTCACCATTGTGTCACTCCAACACCAGCTGCCTCAGATCTTACTTACTGTCACTCTAGCTCCAGTAAGTTTGGAGCTGAAGCATTATCAAGTTAACGCCAATCAGCTCCACTCTCCTATTTGGAGGCCCTATTTAATTTTAGGTAATTGTTAGATACATTGTGAAATGTATTAGATGATGAACTGAAAATTGTTTATTTGTTTGGTGATCGTGTAACCAAACTGACTGCTTGAAGTGAAGTGTAAAAGTAATGCAGGATGAGGTAGTCCAATGATATAAAACCAGTCAGCAAAAAGCTATGGCATTAGGTCATCCCCCAAAAAGCACTGTGCACAGGTGTGAAGGGAGCCATGCTGAGCATGGTTTATAAATGTTCCAGGCTGAAACAGGGTTGTGTGCAAATGCCACAGAAACAGTAATCAGAAGTGTTTGGCCCTTCAGTGGAAAAGAAGGCCTGCACTTTTCCCCACTACTGCAGCCTGAGCCTGATGTCTTTACAGTGAGACACCAAGCACGGAACACGAGGTCTTTTATGGGATACTCCAGGTCAAGCACGGAAGCAGACCCCAATTTTAAGGGGGTGATGTCAGAGTCAGGTTTTGGCAGGAAAAAGATGCGGACGATCCCAACAAGGCAGGTCATCAGCGGGTCGTATGAAGGCCAGAATAAACCAGGAAGATGAGTTTTACATTGAGCATAGGTTTCAAAAAATGTGTTTTTTTATTTTAAACCAAATATTTGTTTGGGTTATTCAGTGATCAATTATGTTAACATATTCTTTATGTTTAAAAGAAATAAGAAGAAGCATGTTTTGCATGTTTTGTTAACTTTCTGAGCGAAAATAAGTAAATGGGACATTTTTCTACATTGTAGTGCACAGTTTCTATGTATTCGCTGAGTTTAACATTAAACATGAAATGTGTCAGAATATCTACATTTAAAACTGTTAAATTCAGGAAATAAGCATTAAGAGTCCATTATAAAGGGGGTTCTCTGTAGAGGATGTGTACTTAATTTAACTTTCACTTCACTTTCACTTCTTGTACTTGTGCTTCCTAAGAGCCAATAAGTTCCATGTGGTTGGAATTTTCTGGTTGCGTATGTGAACCCCTGTACTTAAGGTGAAAAGAAATTCAGATTCCACTTAAGATCCTTTTAATGTGTGCTTATCCTGGATTCCCATTAGGAGCTGTTTATTTACATTTCTTCTCGTCAGGCCTTTGCTTAATAAACCCCCACTGCTCCTGCAGTCACGTTCACGACCTCTCCGTGCAGCGAACTGGGGGTGACCTTGTCGACTCTGATGTGCACCAGCAGGAGAAAGGGGCACGAGTTCCATTTCGCCTCGTTCGGCTTCCACCTCTGTCCAGGATGATGTCAGCTGTTTTCATTTCTGATTATCTTGTGGTCATATTACTTGGATATGAGCTCCCTGAACCTTGGCATTCGATTGGAAAATAGACTTTGGAGTTCAGTTCCTTCCGTTTCTTTCCCTCTTGTGTGCGTCTTTTTTTTTTTTTTCTTCTTTTTTTTTTCCATTGCGGAGATTTCGGTCTCTCTCTTCTGCTGGCCACGGTTATGTGGAAGTTTTGGGTAGGAAGATGGCCAAGCGGCATGCTGGTCGCCTTTAGGCTTTCCATAAAAAAAAAAATTGGATGGTTTCTATGTGAGATATACCCCCACTGACCTATTATTGAAAGCTGTTTGGCTTAGATCTGCATGTTTTAGAGAGTGGACTCTCTTTAGATGGGGATCTTCATAATATACTTCTTAGGCCAGCAGGCCTTCACTACATTTTAGAAAAGAGTGATGTTATTATTATTATTATTATTATTATTATTATTATTATTATTATTATTATTATTATTATTTAAAGACACCTTACATAACAAGTATCACATGTTATATCCTTATATCCTGAATAACGTGTATTATGGATATCATCTGTACTTGAAGTGCATGTTCAATTAAAAAATTAGCCTTTCTAAATGGCTCCAAGTTATGAAGCTGTCCGACATCACAATTTTGATTTTCAAAAATGTATGGGAGTGCAGGAAGGCAAAATTTGATTTTTTTTTTTACATTTTTGTCCATTTTTTTGTTTTGTTTGTTGTTTTTTGCATGTTGTCTTTATTTTCACCCCAGTTTAGTCATATCCAGATGTTTATGATGGCCAGCATTACAGTGGTTAATGAGCGAGAGGGAGGCCATTCAACCATCCAGAAAGTACAAGATCAATTATTTGCAGTCTTATACTCCTGGTCATGGATGACTGTAGCAACTAGGGCCAAAGCTTAGAGACCTAATGCCACTTTGGATGTTAAAACGGCCCTTTTAAGTCCCTTTAATTCTTATTACCCCCAGGTAAAGATTCATGTTTTATAACAGCATTGATATAATGTTTACTGGAAGTTTGTATCCTAAATATTTTTTGGCATCTAAAATAAAAAGGGGGCTCTTCTACTTCATCAGTGGCACTTTAATTATGAAGACTGTATATTAGCTGCCATTCATGAAATGGTCAACAAAATGTTTCACAATGTAATGGAGTCACCTTGGACTGAACCAGTTTTTTTGTTTATTTGTTAGTTTGTTTGTAAATGTGCATGTAAAATGTTAAAGCAACATTGCATTGACTGAGGAGCAGTTCTTACATTTGGCATTTTTTTCCAGAAAGAAGATACCACAGCTTGCCCTCTTGTTTTCTACTGGCTCATGTTTCCTAGGTTTCTAAATTTGCAGGATTAAAGTTCCCCCAGATGAACTTTCCACGAAGCACAATAAACCACTTCCGAAAGCAAATTGCTTGTTTTACTCATGCTTGATGTGACCACAGCTTGATGAAGATGAAAAGCTTGATTTTGTTCTTACCGACTTTAAAACCAGTGCTAGCAGCTTGGCCAGCTGGCTTGTGGGCTAGGAACTGAGCCTGGTTCCTTAGTTACTGAAAGCATGGAACTGAGCAGTTTGAATTGAATATCAAACCATAGCAAACAGATTTCATTTGTCTCACATCTGTTTAAGTTTCCTGAGCTGATTGACAGCTTTGTATTCATAACACTGTTGAGAGGGGGGCTAAGGCTGGATAGCTTTAGCAGAACCACACGCCAGACCCATCAATTGAATGCAGGGATCCATCAAGGGAAATATTAACACTGTAAACACGCACACTCAATCACAGAAAAAAAAAATGATTGAAAATACAGTTTTAGGAATAACACTTACATGATTTAGTGAATGCACCTGTAGTGTTCCCCCCACAGCTTGATTTCTCAGTGGTGAAGACAGAAAAAGCATGAGAGCAGCCTCAGCCTTTGCCAAGCAGGCACCTTACTTTAACACTGCTGTGCTGCAGCATGTGAGATTTGCGTTTTCCATAAACACGCACTCCACTGCCTCCCAAAATGAACGAAACTCACTGTTCAGTTTCAACATCAATGCTCCTGGTCAACTGTAAGAGTAGCTGATATCTGATATCCTCCAGTTGGCTGAGTTTTGCAATGAAAATATGCTGTTTTCCCAGCATGCACACCAGTCCAGGCGACCGAAAGGAGCTGCAAGCCCTCGAGTCAAACATCTCATTGACCATCTCCCATCATATTACTATCATGTACCTTCATAGATCCAACAGGCCAAAGTCAACATTAGAGGAATCAAAGGCATATGATCTTCATTAGCCCTCAGTAAAGGGGGTTATAACCTGAACTCTGACATGTATAGAAAATCAGCCACGCATAGAACATCAGGTTTAAAGTGTAATCGTAGTTCTTATCTAACATGTAGCTTTATCACTTGTCAGTATTCAAAACTGCAGCATGCCAGCTTTTTTGTTTTGGTTTTGTTCTCACTAGGGTTGTCAAAAAAAAAACGATTTTCAGATACTAATCAATACCAGGCAGCCCCTCCTCCGGCTACCTGGAGGACCCAATGTTTACATGACAGCCTCGTAACTCGGCCGGGGTACAACCTGGCACCGCAAAATTTTACACAGATCCTCAGCTCCCTCAGACCTATGGAACATGGCTGGCAGCGAATATCTCCTCCTGGCACGTCGATCCCAAGAGCACAGACTTTCCGAGCCGTTACATGCCAGTAGATCTCCATTTGAACTTGTTTGCTTCCTAGCCCATGGTGATCCCGAGTTATTCGCCCAAAACCGTCCCCCATTGATCTCTACGGAGGGGAAAAAAAGCATCTTGCGCCTTTAAATACACTGCCAGGTTCTGAGTCTGCTAATAATAATAATAATCTTAATACATTTAATTTCTAAAGCGCTTTTCAAAGTACCCAAAGATGCTGTACAGTTTTGAGTAGACAAAAAAAAGGGAGCATTTTGTTTGTCTAATCAATTCTAGTGCTGCAAAATTTTATAGGGACCCTCAGCTCTCCTCCTCAGACAACCAGTGCACACTCCTGAGCACACTTTAATGTTTTTATATGAAAAAGTTCCTGTGTTTGTTTTTTTTCCCCTGTAGAATCGAAAATAGTATTGTATCGATACTTGTTGTCGTGACAGTGTTGTGACAAGCCTAGTTCTCACTAGGGCTGGTGGTCTGGTGGTTAGGGAGTTGCCCCTGTGATTGGAAGGTGGTTGATTCGAATCCTAGGACTGGCAGTATCACCTTTTGAGGTCCCCTTGAGCAAAGAACAGTCTCCATACTGCTCTTGGGTTCCTGGCCACCCGGTGCTTCATGCGAGTGAAAGGGTTAAATGGAGAGAATAAAACAGTGTGCTGGGTGATTTCAAGCATGACTGTAAGGGCCACTTTACTTGAATTACTTTACTAATGCAAGGCCATCACGTTGTCTGGAGGGACATAACAAAAGCAAGCAGAATGTTTTGGTTCAGTTTGGTGACATAACTGATCATTAAATGCTTTTGTTTCCTACCCCTGGCCATTACATCCCACCCCTCTGCCCTTGAGAGTGTGAGGTCTGATTAGATTTGATTCTATTAGATTTAATCTTACATTTTTTTGCCTCAGTGAAGAACTCGGCCAGGACTCTCTAGATGCTCAAATGCTTAGACAATCTTAGTTTTTTTTTTAATTAACTAAGTAATGAATAAATTCATTTTTATTTTTGTTCATCCCCGTATCTCACAAAAATTTTGGTTGAGCTCTAGTGAAAAGCCTAAACTTTTGAAACAGTGAACAAACAAAAAAAGAAATAGTCCCAGCATAGTTTGGGCACTCTTTCACGACTTCTCATCCATTCTTTGATGAGGTACACAATTCATGAATACACAAAATTAAGCCATTTTACTTTACTGTCCCAATTCTCAGTGCTTTCCTATAGTATTCTTTTTTCTACATTAGGTCATTTGGAAGTGTGCACCCTTCCTTAAGTACACTATTCTAATGAACAATATCAAAGGGAAAGGGTTTGTGTGGTAGGCGTAGACTACATAGAGGTGTTCAGTTATATCTTATAACTTTTGGATTGCACCATATGCACCAACTGCCATCTACACTGGGTAAATTTTTCTTAACATAGGTCAACAGGTCAAAATCATCAGAGATAAGTTTATGTGGGTTTTGTAATGTTTTTCATGCTGATTTTAAATCTGTGTTTAGTTTTTTCCCGCATGTACAGCTTTTGTGACGAAGCTAGTTTTGTATTGCATGATAGTGGGTATAATTAGCATATAATAATCATCTGCTGAGCGTTTTAGAAGAAACAGTGGTAGCTGACTGACACTTGTCATTATATCTATGCCACAGTGTTGCCTGTCTGACTTCACACTGAAAATATTGAAATAGTTACTTGATTGGTGCCTGTGGTTTAATAAAAAACACATGCAAGTCTATTGCAAATCTAATATTACTCAAAAAAAACTGAAAACAGGTCCAAATCATCATGAAAAACTGGTTTAGATATTCAGATATATCTTCTATTCAGACTAGCTCACATTGACCCTGTTTCTACTTCCACTCTCCTCCACAGTGAAACTTGGGCCACTTAAATGTGATTTATGTCTCCTTTCGCTGTGTGTGGTGAGAGATTTCCTCCACTAAAGTCCCGTGTCACTGTTCGGGTGGTGAAGTTGGAGCGGCTGTGGGTGTTAATCTAGGGGAAGTGCTGTGGAGTTTGCCCCAAATCTCTCCTAAAATCTCTGAAAGTGCTGGGGCGTCTGCATGAGAGTGTTAGCAGAGAAGGAATCTGTGCACAGAGATTCAGGATGTTATAAATACCTTAGATTTTCCATTGTGCTTTATTTAGAGGGAAAATATTCAAAGCCTTAGAGTCTGATGGTGGAGAATGGTGTATCATTTGTCTGGGGGGGAAAGGGGCACAAGTTGTCTCATTCTATTCGCCAAGTATCCTGAGGCTGTCCACAAGTATAATATTTTGTGCATCCCACCTGGAGTGCAACAAATTTCATTTCATTCTCTCCCATTATTCTCATTCCTACACCTTAAAGCCTCATGACCGCATGCTGTGCAGTTCACAAAATGTATATCTTTCTGATTGTGAGAAGGCAAAGCCAAGTCTGCAAATGATCTGACCTGCGGAGTAACGATACTATTAGACTGAAAGTCATTGCATCACTCAGCCAGCACCTCTTCTCCTGCACCTCCCGCTGATGATCTCATAGTTAACTTCTCTTCTTTAACTCTAGACGAATATGGAAACCTTAAGAACTTTCTCACAAATGCAGCAAGAGTAAAAACGTTTTCAGGCACTTTTTTGCGACTTTATATACTGCATATACTTCCACGGCATCTCTCCAGTTCAGAATTAAAATATACTGTTTTTGACTTTGGACTATTTTCATACGCATAAATTAAAATGTTATAATTTCCTGACAGAACAGCTGGTAGCCTAGTGGTTGGGCTGCTGGTAGCCTAGTGGTTAGGGTGTTCGCCCTTCGATCAGAATATCGTGGGCTCGATTCTTGAGACCGCTAGGCACCTCTGAGGTACCGTCCCCACACACAGCTCCCCGGGCATCGTGTTCCTGGTTGCCCCCTGCTTCACTTGGTGAATATGCTCACTGCAGAGGTTGAATTTTGTGCTGTTCACACTGTGTGCTGCGGTGTGTTCACGTATGACAGAATAGTCACTTTCACTTTAAAATTTGTGTATTCTATTACACTAATGTATACAAACACAGACACTTGTGTATATGGTGAATGTGTTATTCACCTTTGCTATGTATTATCATCAAACATCATTTTAAACATTTTTCCACACAGCCTATTCCAATTAAACAATTTTTTGATGACTAAATCCTTGACACTATATGGTCAAAAATATTGGGACACTATTTTTCAGTGTTTGGGCAAGACCCCTTCCAGCGAAGGACAATCTTAATGCTTCAGCGTACCAAGACATTTTGGACAATGTCATTATGCTTCCATCTTTGTGGACAAGGTTTGGAGAAAACCTTTTTCATTTCCAGCGTGACTGTACCCAAGTACACAAAGCAAGCTCCATAAAGACATAGCTGGATAAGTTCAGTGTGGAAGAAATTGATGGGCCCCCTGGAATACAAATTGTGAGCCAGTCCTTCTCGTCCAACATCAGTGCCTGAACTCATAAATGCTGTACAGAATAAATTTGCACAAATTCCCACAGAAACTCCAAAATCTTGTGGAAAGCCTTCTGATGAGAGTGGGAGCTGTTATAGCTGCAAAGTCGCTGGTGTAATGGTCTAATGTGCCAATACTTTTGTCCATATGGTGTATCTTAGCCATCCAATCCCTGGTTTAAAATCTGAAAACTGCTATGTAAGGCTGACATCCAGACTTACACATTGATATGATTGATTAAAATGTTTGTAGCAGGAAATCATTTAAAAATCCAGCAAAATGTTGTGGAAAATAGTCACACTCTCCCCGCTGTGCCTTCAGAAGAACCTGGGAGCACTTCACATTTTCATTTTAACTTCAACAAAGGAGAGAGCACTAAAACTTATTACTATAGCTGATTTCTTTTTTTTTTAATTTTATTTGTTATAAATTATATATTTGCAGTGTGATTGACTGGCTGCATTGTTGGATTAGTCACACAGTTCAGCCCTTTACTTAATGGGGTGGTGGTGGCGTAGTGGGTAAGATACTTGCCTCTAGACCAAGAGGTCCTGGGTTCGAATCCTACCTTCA